>JAUCBJ010006238.1:0-28977 GCA_032718475.1 Nemertoderma westbladi | reverse complement strand
GGGTTGTAGAGTACCTGCGTTAGAAAAGGTAAGAGTTAATAAGGGCTGTAGAGTACCTGCGTTAGAAAAGGTAAGAGTTAATAAGGGCTGTAGAGTACCTGCGATAGAAAAGGTAAGAGTTAATAAGGGCTGTAGAGTACCTGCGTTAGAAAAGGTAAGAGTTAATAAGGGCTGTGGAGTACCTGCGTTAGAAAAGGTAAGAGTTAATAAGGGCTGTAGTGTACGTACCTGCGTTAGAAAAGGTAAGAGTTAATAAGGGCTGTGGAGTACCTGCGTTAGAAAAGGTAAGAGTTAATAAGGGCTGTAGAGTACCTGCGTTAGAAAAGGTAAGAGTTAATAAGGGCTGTAGAGTACCTGCGTTAGAAAAGGTAAGAGTTAATAAGGGCTGTAGAGTACCTGCGTTAGAAAAGGTAAGAGTTAATAAGGGCTGTAGAGTACCTGCGTTAGAAAAGGTAAGAGTTAATAAGGGCTGTAGAGTACCTGCGTTAGAAAAGGTAAGAGTTAATAAGGGCTGTGGAGTACCTGCGTTAGAAAAGGTAAGAGTTAATAAGGGCTGTAGAGTACCTGCGTTAGAAAAGGTAAGAGTTAATAAGGGCTGTAGAGTACACTGCGTTAGAAAAGGTAAGAGTTAATAAGGGCTGTAGAGTACCTGCGTTAGAAAAGGTAAGAGTTAATAAGGGCTGTAGAGTACCTGCGTTAGAAAAGGTAAGAGTTAATAAGGGCTGTAGAGTACCTGCGTTAGAAAAGGTAAGAGTTAATAAGGGCTGTAGAGTACCTGCGTTAGAAAAGGTAAGAGTTAATAAGGGCTGTAGAGTACCTGCGTTAGAAAAGGTAAGAGTTAATAAGGGCTGTAGAGTACCTGCGTTAGAAAAGGTAAGAGTTAATAAGGGCTGTAGAGTACCTGCGTTAGAAAAGGTAAGAGTTAATAAGGGCTGTAGAGTACCTGCGTTAGAAAAGGCAAGAGTTAATAAGGGCTGTAGAGTACCTGCGTTAGAAAAGGTAAGAGTTAATAAGGGCTGTAGAGTACCTGCGTTAGAAAAGGTAAGAGTTAATAAGGGCTGTAGAGTACCTGCGTTAGAAAAGGTAAGAGTTAATAAGGGCTGTAGAGTACCTGCGTTAGAAAAGGTAAGAGTTAATAAGGGCTGTAGAGTACCTGCGTTAGAAAAGGTAAGAGTTAATAAGGGCTGTAGAGTACCTGCGTTAGAAAAGGTAAGAGTTAATAAGGGCTGTAGAGTACCTGCGTTAGAAAAGGTAAGAGTTAATAAGGGCTGTAGAGTACCTGCGTTAGAAAAGGTAAGAGTTAATAAGGGCTGTAGAGTACCTGCGTTAGAAAAGGTAAGAGTTAATAAGGGCTGTAGAGTACCTGCGTTAGAAAAGGTAAGAGTTAATAAGGGCTGTAGAGTACCTGCGTTAGAAAAGGTAAGAGTTAATAAGGGCTGTAGAGTACCTGCGTTAGAAAAGGTAAGAGTTAATAAGGGCTGTAGAGTACCTGCGTTAGAAAAGGTAAGAGTTAATAAGGGCTGTAGAGTACCTGCGTTAGAAAAGGTAAGAGTTAATAAGGGCTGTAGAGTACCTGCGTTAGAAAAGGTAAGAGTTAATAAGGGCTGTAGAGTACCTGCGTTAGAAAAGGTAAGAGTTAATAAGGGCTGTAGAGTACCTGCGTTAGAAAAGGTAAGAGTTAATAAGGGCTGTAGAGTACCTGCGTTAGAAAAGGTAAGAGTTAATAAGGGCTGTAGAGTACCTGCGTTAGAAAAGGTAAGAGTTAATAAGGGCTGTAGAGTACCTGCGTTAGAAAAGGTAAGAGTTAATAAGGGCTGTAGAGTACCTGCGTTAGAAAAGGTAAGAGTTAATAAGGGCTGTAGAGTACCTGCGTTAGAAAAGGTAAGAGTTAATAAGGGCTGTAGAGTACCTGCGTTAGAAAAGGTAAGAGTTAATAAGGGCTGTAGAGTACCTGCGTTAGAAAAGGTAAGAGTTAATAAGGGCTGTAGAGTACCTGCGTTAGAAAAGGTAAGAGTTAATAAGGGCTGTAGAGTACCTGCGTTAGAAAAGGTAAGAGTTAATAAGGGCTGTAGAGTACCTGCGTTAGAAAAGGTAAGAGTTAATAAGGGCTGTAGAGTACCTGCGTTAGAAAAGGTAAGAGTTAATAAGGGCTGTAGAGTACCTGCGTTAGAAAAGGTAAGAGTTAATAAGGGCTGTAGAGTACCTGCGTTAGAAAAGGTAAGAGTTAATAAGGGCTGTAGAGTACCTGCGTTAGAAAAGGTAAGAGTTAATAAGGGCTGTAGAGTACCTGCGTTAGAAAAGGTAAGAGTTAATAAGGGCTGTAGAGTACCTGCGTTAGAAAAGGTAAGAGTTAATAAGGGCTGTAGAGTACCTGCGTTAGAAAAGGTAAGAGTTAATAAGGGCTGTAGAGTACCTGCGTTAGAAAAGGTAAGAGTTAATAAGGGCTGTAGAGTACCTGCGTTAGAAAAGGTAAGAGTTAATAAGGGCTGTAGAGTACCTGCGTTAGAAAAGGTAAGAGTTAATAAGGGCTGTAGAGTACCTGCGTTAGAAAAGGTAAGAGTTAATAAGGGCTGTAGAGTACCTGCGTTAGAAAAGGTAAGAGTTAATAAGGGCTGTAGAGTACCTGCGTTAGAAAAGGTAAGAGTTAATAGGGCTGTGAGTACCTGCGTTAGAAAAGGTAAGAGTTAATAAGGGCTGTAGAGTACCTGCGTTAGAAAAGGTAAGAGTTAATAAGGGCTGTAGAGTACCTGCGTTAGAAAAGGTAAGAGTTAATAAGGGCTGTAGAGTACCTGCGTTAGAAAAGGTAAGAGTTAATAAGGTAGGTTATTCGAACCAAAACAATAAATAAAGTCAATACAACAGGTTACAGTTTTATTTTTGCGAGTAAACAGCTGTTATTTGCAAATGTATATTAAGCCATTAAATAGTTAATCCGCATTGAATTATTTGCTACAACCGCCAACTGTCTGCTCTGTCATATTGACAATGTAATGACGCAACGACCACAAATGTCCAGCTTTCAGATTCAGATGTCATTCAATTTTAACTTCTTATATTATTATACTTATTACACTTGTATTACAAACCAAAGGTGCTTGCCTAACCTAAATGTGATACCGGGAAATTTCCATTATTCTTAATAATTTAATTATAAAATAATAAATTATAATTATATATTAAACTATAAAACTAACAACTTCAGTATTTTGAGCCACATATCTTTTCATTGACTTTTCTTGAAAATTTCCGATAAGTGCATCACTTGCTAAGGCCGTTGATATCAAAATAACACCTGAATAATCAAAAACACATGTGACGAAATGCGACCCACAAAAGGCTGAACGCAGATTTTTGGTACGAAATTGTTATTACAATCTCAATAAAATAGATAGGCCTATTAAATAGCTCACTTACAAATTTATGAACGTCGCCGTTAAATATTTTGATAGTGAGAAAATCGGTACCACGAATTCTGTTCTGTTATACATTGTTATGACTATCATTTGTTAGCTTAATTTTCTGAGAAAGGCTCGTGGTTTGGGAATCTCTATATTAAACAGCTGACTAATGTCAGCCGATTGCATTCATATAGTCTGGATTGCATCTAATGGATATTTAACCCATATTTTTGTACGTAGCTTAATATTATAAAGTATTGTTTTACCGGTGTCATTACTGGTGTTACAAACTAACCCTTTGGATTAAATTCCGATTGAACAGAATTGTCAGCGAGAACGAAAAATATAATTCCTATAGTCATCGAGAGTACGGCGGCTACATCAACCGGAGTGTAACGCTTCCCTACGAAGACACACGCAATAAATTTGTATATTTAAATAAATCTAGCATAAAGTGAATTTTAGTGTATTTTAATAACCATTAAAAAAAGTAAAGATAACTTTGGGGGGGGGGGGGGTGTCTATTGATGCAATCCAAATAATAAATAAAAAATTGCTGATTATGAAATATTATCACGTGTTATTGACTTTCATTAGAATAGAATAACCTTGATAATTATTACTGTTAATGCGCCATGAGATTAAAGTGATGTGATTAGCGTCAATGGAGCCTCCCCCCCCCCCCCCCCCCCCCCTCCACGTCGAGTTCAAGGGCTAAGCTAAGCTAGGATATTATGTTTTTACTATCTCATTTATATTTATATTTATAGACTATAACAACTTAATATTTTGTGCTAATGCTCTAACATTTACCGGTTTTATGTATACTGTGCTATACGCTTAGTTATATAACTATATGCACGAAATTAAATTAAATTAAATTAAAATAATGTTTAATGATAAAATAATTAAATAACAAAGTCAATAAAAACGAACCTTGAATGAGTGCACCTCCGATCATTACCGGAATGAGTTTACACGACTTGAATATAACCTGGGTTGGATAATTAAGGTACCCCACTGACGTGTTGCTGCACCCCATTGTTGTGAGAGTGAAACCGGCTAGGATTATGTAATCGGATAGAGGAATCCTGTTACAATAATAATATATGTTGGTTTCAGCATCTATATAGTTTACGTGGATGTATATCTATCTTTTATTTCCTTTTCTTTTTCAACATTAACAGACAAATTAGTATCTTCTACAGTATATTTATTAAGTTCCACTTTATGATAACTGTGTATCTAGGAAGGCCTACTACCGGTAATTCTAATATCTATTATAGTAAATTAATTTTCTAAAAAAAAAATGTTAATATGTACTCGTGTAGGCCCTTGTATTTATATCACTGATGACGTATGTTCATACAAGAAATGGCCATGTGATAAAGAAAATTATTACATTTAGAATCGTGGCTTACTGTCTGACTGTAGACCCTAAAAACCTGACAAAGTGTTAATATTAATTCGACGCGAACGGCATCCATCATTTAAACTGGGTTCATATCTAAACCGGACCTAATATGACGCAGTAGCTAACGACCATTCGCAGGACAAAATGTCACATGGCATGTTCCCATAAAACTCTACATAAGCACATATGTAACGATACGGGGGTACGTATAATAATAATGAAGATTATTCCAGTTGCCGGTAGTCACCGCTACCCCTACGGCCCTACGCCCTACATACCGATAGGTACCGGTATTTGGTATTCAGGTATTAAAGTTACTGGGTTACCTACCTGCGTTCTCCTTTTGAAAAGCCGCTAAACTTTAACGAAAGTGCAAAACAACTATAGAAACAAAACTGCACCAGTGTTAAATACCATCCATGTAAGTGGAATTCATCCTGTTGGAATATTAACTCTTGAACGTATCCATATATTATGTAAAAGAACAGAGCGCCAGTTGCCAAAATGACAAATTTGGAAGAATCAAAATAATCTTTGTAAGAATATGTCATTTTCTCATCCGTGTACCACGAGACGACAGGATACAGTGATACATGAGGGTGGGGAGGTCGTCGTCGAGCAATCTACCATCTGACCATGCCACCGGTAACCGGCTGAGCCCGCGCAAATACAAGTATCGTCGCATCAACTGAGGGCATCAACTACGGGTATAAAAACATTACAGCCGCTACATTGTACAGCGCTATAGGTCAATAATATTCAGATATTGGAGCGAACTAGAATCAACTTATCAGGTCAGGAGGCAGGAACCAGGCTGCCAGGTCCTGAAATTTATTAAACTTATTGCTTATTGTTGTATTGCTATCACTTACGGGTACGGCAGTACGGTGGAGCTGTGAACTACAAAAGATACCATCAAACTGTCAACTACTGTAGCACAGCAATACAGCAGTACTGCTGTACTGTACATGGTACCGGTACCACAAGTCCCTAAAAGGTGCTCCACAGCGCGGGAAATTCAAATGATAGAAAGACATGTTAGGTATTTGTACTAGAAAGGGTGGCAGATCAGATATTTTGGCGGTAAATTCAAATCCGTTTTAACATTGAATAATATATATATATAATGCGCCTATACGCGATGTTCTAGGCGCTTTGGTACAAAGAAAATATGAACATCAATATACGTAGAATACACCATACATCCAGACTAATGTAACATGAATTGCATAAAAACTGACTATAATATAAAATATTTAATAGATTGCACTAGATTTGCAGTAAAAATATGTAGTTCATAATAAAATAAAAATCGTTAGGAAATTGAGATTTTAGTAATAAAAAAATATTCCATCCTATGGGTATTAAAAACATACATGAGAACATAAAATACAGTACATATAAATAAAACAACAATCATTCCATGGTGAAAAATCAATAATACGAGAAAAACAATACCAATATCAAGTAAATAAAAATATTATATATATATATAATGATACATAAATAAAACAATTCAAACGGCACTTTTAATTTTTTCTTAAAGATTAATTTTCAAAATAATTTACAAAATACAAAACCCCTTGTCGGAACCACCGATGGGGTGTGGTGCAAGGAGACTGATACCTTCATCAGCCACCTCGCTGAGACCCTTGTGGCTCGGCGGCAGGGGATGCGGGATCGTGGCCTAGCCTGCGTTCTCGGGGGAGTTCGGAGGCGGCTTCAGTTCGCGCTCCTCCGCTCCAACTCCCTCTGTTTGCGTGGTGGCCGGCGTCCCTGGAGGGCGCTGGGCTTTGGGGATGGTGCGGGTCTGCGGGGGAATGACCTCGCAGACCATTATTAATTCACGGTGCACCACTTTTAATTGTATGTTAAATCTTATTGTCTTAATTGTTTTGTTCTGATTGGTGGTGGGATGCTGGTGCAGTTTTATATTTAATTTTGGTTTTATGGATTTGGATATTTGAATATATAATCTTATAATAAAAATAGAAATAAAACGAAATGAAATGAAATAAAATAAATAAAATCAGGTTAACTAGTCTGGGACTTCGAGCAGCACATGAACAACTGAGCTGACTGGTTAAATAGTCTGGGACTTCGAGTAGCACGCGAACAACTAAGCTGACTGGTTGACTAGTCTGGGACTGGGACTTCGAGCAGCACGTGAACAACTAAGCTGATTGGTTCACTAGCCTGGGACTTCGAGCAGCACGTGAACAACTAAACTGGCAGGTTACCTAGTCTGGGACTTCGAGCAGCACGTGAACAACTAAACCAGCACGTTAACTAGTCTGGCTGTCTGGGGCTTCAAGCAGGACGTGTACAACTAACCTAACTGGCAGACTGGTTAACTACTATGGGGCTTCGAGCAGCACGTGTACAACTAAGCTGACTGGTTAACTAGTCTGGGGCTTCGAGTAGCATGTGAACAACTAAGCTGACTGGTTACCTAGTCTGGGACTTCGAGCAGCACGTGAACAACTCAGCTGACTGGTTAACTAGTTTGGGACTGTGTACAGTTTGTAATGGAAATATGATAATTCTGTAATTTGAATCAACCGCCAAAAATATATCAATTCACTGCGCCTTTCTATCATCTATCTACTTGAAATCTACTATTAATATACTAGGTATTAAATGTATAATTGTTATAATTATAATGTTATGATGTAATTAGCATTAATTAGTAGTTAGCAGTAATTACAAGCAAATAATAAATGTTCTTTACATTTTATTGGGATAGAAGTTAAGCCAAATCCACCGACCCCCCTCCCCCCTTCCTCAATTTTCAATTTTGCTGTAAGTCTCAGACTAGTTAACCAGTATGCTTAGTTGTTCACGTGCTGCTCGAAGTCCCAGACTAGATAACCAGTCAGCTTAGTTGTTCACGTGCTGCTCGAAGTCCCAGACTAGATTAACCGCCAGCTTAGTTGTTCACGTGCTGCTCGAAGTCCCAGACTAGATTAACCAGTCAGCTTAGTTGTTCACGTGCTGCTCGAAGTCCCAGACTAGATAACCAGTCAGCTTAGTTGTTCACGTGCTGTTCGAAGTCCCAGACTAGATTAACCGCCAGCTTAGTTGTTCACGTGCTGCTCGAAGTCCCAGACTAGATAAAACAACAACAGTAACGGATGAGTGAGTTAAACCGATAAGAAATAATTTATTCTGATTCAATAAATTACATTATTAGTCTTACTCTATTCATGTATACAATGTTAAAACAGATTTGAATTTACCGCCAAAATATAGGTGGCAGATCTGATCTGCCAACCTTTCCAGTACAAATTACAGGTCTTTCAATCATTTGAATTTCCCGCACTATGGATGAGGGTGGGACCTTTTGGGGACTTGTCATGGTACCGGTACCGATATAATGTGTGTAATGATGAAATGCAGCTTAGCAACTTTATTCATATTATTCAAATTTCCTACCAAAACTATTATTTATTAAAGTTTGACGCACAACTGCACCGTATCCATGTATTGATTGACGTAATTCAGTGACTTGCCCCTCCCCCAAACTTAATGATATTGTATTTACGGTGGCTGATCTTTGCCAATTAATTTTTTTTTCAGAAGTTCACCATCTCGTCATATTTTATGGTTAACCATAAATTAATTTATGGTCGACCATAAATTAATTTTTGGAAGTTTGAATTTCCCGGTACCTTGTAAGGCGAGATTTGGACAGGCCATTCATTGGTTACTTTAAGTAATTATATTCAAAAAAACGTGCAATTGGATGGTTTCCCACTACCCTAACCAATGAATGGCCAGTCAAAATCTCGACCTACAAGTTACCGGGAAATTCAAACTACCAGGAATTAATTTTTAGTCACCCATAAATTATTTTTTGATATGACAGAGCTGTAAGCGGATTCAATTCCTTGCACTACCCAGCGGAAAATGGGCGAAGTGACTTTTTACCAATTACAGTTTGGAAGGTGACATTACCAATATAATGTCACATAATAACCAACTCAGGCAACACACACTGCCGGCCACGTATAGAGTTGAGAGGCTATAAGCCATCTCAGGGGACAAAGGGGCTAGCAATTGGGGACAGTGGCAACAGGGGGTGGCGAGATGGAAATTAATTAGGTTAGCCAATGATGGGAGGGGAAAACAGGTGATTGGAACGCATCTATTGGCCAGGCCGCTCAGTACAGTAGGAGTAACTAATATGTGTTAGCAATATAATCGTTGTACTTGTTGATTATGATTCAGTTGGTATCTGTAGAGTTGTGAGACCGGAACGGTTTTTAACCGTCGTCATTACCATGCTATTATATTCTGACTGTGCCATTATATGTTCTGACATTATAACAACAGACACTAAAAACTCAGTTATTCCAACGGCCTTCGGCCTCAATATTCAGACTACAGCCTTTCAGCAGCCTACGGACGCGGCGACGCGTATAGTACCAAACAACACACCAGTTGGGGTTTAGAAACCAACTCCCGGATCCCGTCACAGTTAAAAACCGGAGAGAGTCAACACCCATTTAAATAAACTGTGACCACAGCCAGCGCCAACAATGAGTGAACAACAGCCCCAAGGTCCAGAGGGAGAAGTGAGCCCGCCGCGAACCCCGAGCGACAGAGACCAGACAATTCGGCAGCAATGAGACGGTACCGGCGCGCCACACCGGATTCCACTACATCCTCCGCAAAAGCAAGAAGGGTGTTAGAGGTAGATCTGGCGTGTCAGCTAGACATAGTCACGCTGGATTAAAAGGAACTAGAGAGACAGCTGGATGAGGGGACCGCATTACTAGAAAGGGAAAGGCAACTAGCGAGAGAGTGCAAAGAGAAGGCCGAGAAGGTGGCGAGAGATTATAGAGAGCGTGAGGCAAGGGAGGCGGAGTGGGCTGAGAAGGAAATAAATGATCGTAGAGTACAGGTTGAGAGAGAAGAGAACAAGCGCAAAGAGCGAGAAGCGAGAGAGGCAGCGAGGGTTGAGGCAGGGATACAATATATACCCAGGGGAAGGGGGGGTATTGCAGATGGGTGTATGGGCCCCAATATAATAACATCAAACCCAGACTATCCCCCTGTGTGTGGTATATTTCACCAGGTTGTGTTTCTCCGGGGCGACGGCAATCTCCCGGAGTACGAACCCACCGGCTTTCTTTCTCCACCTTGACTATCGACGGTTCACTGTCCGTCCTTCCTCTTTGGTTGCCCGTAGCAACACTTCCTCGTCCCTCCTCGCTTCCTTTGACTTCAGCGTAATGTCCTCCCTCACGAGATCTCATTTCAACCTCCCGGATGAACTCCACTGTTCTTCTTCCGTCTTCCGAGTGGGCTCGACGTTTCCTCATTTGGCCGCTTACGGCACCAACGTTCCTCCCTCTGCCCGGTTGGATGGCCCCGCGGATATTCGCAGTCCTCCTACTATCCTCTGTCGTCGGGTGCCACGGTTCACTTAACTCACCGTGCGCATTATCTGCCGACGCTCGTGGGGCATTCTCTGCCCCCCACCCCCCTCTCGTCATTAATTGGTTGTGGTGGGGTGCCCATAGCCCCCCCCCCCCCCTCCACCCATCACCTCTTGCCTCGCCCCCATGTTCCCTTCCAGTCGACGCATTAGTCGACGCCTCCCTGGGCAACTGCGTGGCCTTGTAGGCTCTCACTAGGCAAATTGCCGGTTTCCCCTATGTTTATATTAATTGCACCACTATTAGCCTCGCCCTGTTGATATGTTACGTTATTATTTATATTATTTTGATTATTTTGTTCACTGTTATTTATGTTATTACTTAAATTATTTTGTGCACCAATATTAGAATTATTACCGAGTAAAATATTATCTCCTGCAAGAAAAGTTTCATTAGTACTAGGGTTATCTATTACGGTACTATTAATATTAAGGTTTTCGTTAAACATATTGTTATTACTGGTCACACCAGTCTTGGATCTGTCGTCCGGTACGTGTAAGTGGGGTATTAACAAAGGTTTCCATCACCCCTGGTTCCTCATAAATATTCCCCGAACCAGCCTCGCTCTCTGATAAACCCATTTTTGCCAGTTCTAATCGGCGTTTCTGTTTTGCCTGATATTGCCTTAACCCCCTCAACCGGGTATGCATATCATCCCGCATACGTTTACCCGCCCTCTCTCTCTCTCTATCCTCTCTAATACTCTGATTGGCCAACTCTGCCTCTCTCACAATCCTCTCAGCTTTACACGCCTGATCTATCTCTAATACCCTTCTTGCTTTTGCGGAGGATGTAGCAGACATTTCGATTGCGATGGACTCCCGTCGCCTGCCCGTCCTACTAATTTTCCCGCGTTTACTGGGATTCCTACTAACCGACGACACCGAATCTTTGGGGAAACCTCAGATTCGCTGTCGTGCGGGTCCGCCCATCCCACTAACTTTATCCCCCTCACATCTACTAGATAAGGCCCGACGTACACTACACTGGCCTCCACCACCTCGGATCGCCACAATTCGAACAGTTCTGTGGCGACCCCCCTCGCCCTCTCGCTTGCCAGTTCCCCCTGCCCAAATCGGACTAGATAGCGAAAATGTTTGTTGCACTCACCTAGCCTTTGGTACAACTCAGGCTGGTCTACCTTTCTCCCCTCTCTAGCGTCCTCCAACAACCTCTTGGTGGCGATGTACCCTCGTCGCAGGCGATCACTCATCCTGACGTCTTCCTCCTGGACTTTGCCTTCCCTCCTCATCCGGCGCTGTACCGTCGGCCCCACCATTGCCGTCACTAGCTGTCTCAGGTGTCAGGTGGACAGTTTTGACTGTGACGGGAGCCAACGAGAGTTGGCAGTATCGGCTCCCGACCGGTGTGTGAATTGTACGCATCGCCGCGTCTGTGGGCTGCTGAGCTGCTACTGGATGTATTAGGCCGAAGGCCATTGAAAATGACTGATTTCTGTTGTCAGTATTAATAATCACAGTAATTGATAATAGCACAGTCTGAATATAATAGCATGCAATACAACGGTTAGTGACAACGACGACGATGGTCAAAACTGTTCCAGTCTCACAACTGTAAGGAACCAACTAAACTGGTAATCAATAATCACAACGGTTATATCACTGACACATGTTAAATTACCCCTACGCTACTGAGTGGCCCGAATATCCAATAGATGCGCTCTAATCACCCCCAATGTGCTTTCCCGCCCACCATTGGCTTAACCTGATTAATTGTCACCTCGCCACTCCCTGTTGCCGTTATCCCTTCGTGCTAGCCTTACTAGCTTGTTTGTCCCTCTGAGATGGTTTGACCTCTCAACTCTCTGTGGCTTACGGCGTGTATCGCCCCAGTTGGTTATGAGGTGACATTATTATTGCTAATAATGCACCTCGCCAACTATATTGGTAAAATGCCACTATTCCCATTTTCGTTGGGTAATGCACGGAATTGAATCCACTTACACTGCGTGTTGGGAGGACGCCGACCAGTTTGCGGTTCTTCAGTCTGCCACTAGGAGGCGAAATGTCTGAAAGTGAAAATCTTATCCTATTTTGTTATTAATAATGATTTTTAGCTAATACTTAGGTCCTTTACACAATATGTTTATAATGTTTTTTTGCTGATACAAAGCAGAGTATACTACACTGTAGCAGGGTGTGTATTTGGGGAGACGATGACCAATCTACAGTTCCCCAGTCTGCCGCTATTAGAGGATGAAATGTCTGAATGAGGAAACCTACAATTTTGTTGTTTATGAATGCTTTTTTGCTGATACTTGGCACTTGGCAGAGGACTACTACACCACAGTCTTCGTGTTTGGGGAGGACGCTAACAAGTGCAGAATTATGCAGTCTGCCATTAGGGGGCGAAATGTCTGAAATTAAAACCTTCTATTTTAATACGATAGAGTTGCTGCAGTGACCTACTGCACTACACCATGTCCCAGAAAATAGTGTCTTAATTCAGTGACACCACCCCCCCCCCCCCCCCCCCTAATTTTTTTACAAATCGTAATGAGATTGCATGAAATTTGAAACAGACATAGTTTCACCTCCCGATCACTGACTGGGTGAGCCAGAATTTGTATTTTTGCTTTCAATCTTTAGCTACATGCGTTTAAAAAAAGTGTCTCCAGCGATATTACACCAGTTACACCGCAGTTATTATTCAACCTTATAGTGATTTGTTGGTACTGATAGAAAGCTGACCGTACAAGGATTCAAAATATGTAACACAATTTGAATTTCGTTGAAAAATAGCTGAGATATGGGCGTTCAAATGTTGCATGGTTATGCACCTATGGGAGGCTATTTTATTATATTTAATAATTTTTTTTTTTTTTTATAATACATAATGATGCACATAATGATACATAATAAATATTGTCATCAATGTAAAACGATTAATCATAAATATAAAAGAAGTAGATCGTACCAACAACGTCATAATGTAACCAACTGCAATAGCATAAACTCCATCTCCACAAATAAGTCTCTATCTACCGCCAATCAATATCTTCGGTTTCTTCCGCATTGCCTCATCAAATTCGAGATATACCTGGTATCCCTGCGCCGTCGTCCAGCCCGAGCCCGCTACGCCATTTCGTCCGCGACCCTCTAAGGCAATGGGAAGCCCCGCGTATGATAGCCAGCTGGACCCGGGTACGGACCCACCCCATCACCATGCTGTAGGGTCTCCCCCAAGTCCGGTGGAGCTTCTGGGCAATGGTCCTGAGGAGCTTGTCCGCTTGGGGGGCCAACACTCCGTCGCAGGAGGCAACGTATGGCGAGAAGTCGCCACGCCGCGCCCAGACTGCGTCGGAGTAGAGCCGCTTCTTCTCGTCTTCGGCTGACTCGAGGACTGACATCGGGGAGCGCCCCGCATAAGACCCGGCGTCAAGGTTAACCAACCTGATGTCGATCAACGCCTGGGTCTGCGGGTTAAACGCCCCCCGATTCTATTTAATAAATACATCATAATCTGGAATATTTTGTTTATCCAAATACGTAGCTGGGCGACAATGCATTACATCTTTAATCATATTATTACGTAGCTATTCATACATTTAAAAAATGTTCCAGAATATGGTTTATTTATTAAATAGAATAAAATAGCCTCACGCCGGTGCATAACCATGCAACATTTGAACGCTCATATCTCAGCTATTTTTCAACGAAATTAAAATTGTGTTACATATTTGGAATCCTTGCATGACCAGCTTTCCAGTGGTACCAAGAAACAGCTATAAGGTACTGTTACTGTAGAAGTAACTGCGGTGTAACTGGTGTAATATCGATGGAGACACTTTTTTAAGCGCTTGTAGCTAAAGATTGCAAGCAAAAATAAAAATTCTGGCTCACCCTGTCAGTGGTCGGGAGGTGAAACTATCTCTGTTTCAAATTTTATGCAATCTCATTAGGATTTGTAGAAAAATTAGGGGGGGGGGGGGGGGGCGTGTCACTGAATTACGACACTATATTCTGGGACATGGTGTATAGGTTATGTTTGCGAGGACGCTAACCACTACTCTGCAGTTATACATACAGTTTTCCACTAAGGGGAAAATATTACACACAGTTTAACCTTTTCCAATTTTATTATTTGTAATCCATTGGAGGTGTTACTTGGTAGGTATCTACTACAACATAAAGCCTTATGTTTATTATTGTATGTAGCTGCAACTAAAACGGGATCAGTCTGTTAGTCTTATGTAAAGTTTTGTTAAGTTAATTAATTTATTTATATATGTCTAATATTGTCCATTGATTGATTGACTGTATAGAAGTTGTGAACTAGAAAGCCGTGGCCGAAGGCCACGGGCTTTCTAGTTCATGATAAATTTATTTGTTACCATAATAATTCCTTGTTCTAGAATCTTATATTAGTTGCAGTTCCGTTGTAAAATAATACAGGTTTGCATTTTTATTTTTATATTTATGGTATCACTATCGTATGTTTACACCAAATTTAGGAAAATAATGCCAGTGTTTTGTTACGGAGCATAAATTAATTTTTTATAAGTTATTATTCATAAGTTAAATTGTTTTTCCTGGCTTTTATTATATTATTGTACATTTATTTTGACATGTTCCATACAATCAAGACATTTTGGAATGTTTTTTATTATTGAATGTTTAGTTTTCTACTTTATAAATAAAATAAACTATAGCTAGTAAACAATTATTACATATATTTTATCTACCATGACTCAGTAATTTTTCCTGGAAAATTTATTTTATATTTGATTAGGATTAGAATATTTATTTTTTCAACTATTATTTTTTTCATAGCTCGTAAAAAGTAGTAGCTGACTCAAAATTTAAAATACCATCTACTTCTTACTACAATCTAACTGTTAGAAGGACAACTTTTTGTTTAAAAAAAACTCTGGCATTACATAAGGGCTTATGAAATTTTCAAATTTTGGTGTAAATATATTATAGTGATAAAAATATTGATTGCAAATTTGCAAAAGACGAAAAATCTCAGAAGTCAGGAATTCTTACCGTTACGAATACAATTTATTAAATAATTATTTGTACAAGTCTTGCTTCACATTCGAACAATGCCAGGTCTACCAGCTGTTGAAGAAATCGAAGTGGACGAAGTTCAGCTGCCGATCGCCCCTCAGCCGAACAACAACGCCAACCAATCGTACTGGCTGTGCCGAATGCTGCTGGATGATTGCGATAATCTAATGAAACTTTTAGCCGCGGCAATAGGAATTCTTCTAGTTGCTCTAGTAACAGTAATAATACTGATGCTGTTACCATCGGGAGCAGATATGACGACCACAATCAGCTCAATAGGGGAAGCTGGATTAATCACCATGACTACAATTACTTCAACGACAATCTCCACAATCACTTCAACAACAAAATTCCAAGGAGGATGAATTTTATCAATTGTTTATTGAATGTTCTAGAAATGCGTCACTATGTCATCCCTACGCTCATTCCGATATATGCGGTAACGCTACACAATCCGGATCGCAATATACCGTCAGTAAAGCTCTTCTATTGACCTCCAAGAATCAATTCAGATGCGACGGAGGCTGGATTATATTCTATAGACGCATCGATAACGACATTAACGTCTGGGAAGGTAAGACTGAATACCGCTGGGGATTCGGAGATCCCAACCGATCTTAGGAACGTGGAATATCAATCTGCTGACATCCGGGAGGGATTGTTACGTAAAGGTCGACTTGGGTAACTCGACGAGGATCTACAGTAACTTTACTTTTACTGGATGGCGAATCTAAAGATTTCTAGTTTCACCCATTCAAGTACTGCTGGAACCGCTGCTACCGGTTTATTGGATAATGGAACATACGATCTAACGGTCCTGAATAACAAGACGTTTAACAAGAGTATTGGATGGTGGAGTAGTGGAACTCATCCAAATGAATGGGAACCGCTGAAGGAAACATTAGAGATGAAACTTAAATGCAAGTCGAAACAAACTTAAAGAAACAAACTGTACTGTAGCCCGTAGCAGTAGGTAACTTATTGTGTTTGTGTAACAAACTAATATAATATTCAACAAATAGTAAGCAACAATAATAGAAACAGAAATAGTTCTACCAACATGTTTTAATAATATCCTCTGAGTTACAATAAACAAATGAACGGCACTGCCGTAGGTCGTGTGGCCTCTGTTGGGAACGTCGGTTCCAGGAACCACGGTAGGAATCCCATAAAGGATAGATGGAACCCGTAGACCCAACGGGTCACCCATGGGTTACATCCAACTCGTAGACCCAACGGGTAACCCATTGGTTACATCCAACCCGTAGACCCAACGGGTAACCCATGGGTTACATCAAACCCGTAGACCCAACGGGTAACCCATGGGTTACATCCAACCCGTAGACCCAACGGGTCACCCATGGGCTACATCCAACCCGTAGACCTAACGGGTCACCCATGGGCTACATCCAACCCGTAGACCCAACGGGTCACCCATGGGCTACATCCAACCCGTAGACCCAACAGGTCACCCATGGGCTACATCCAACCCGTAGACCCAACGGGTCACCCATGGGCTACATACAACCCGTAGACCCAACAGGTCACCCATGGGCTACATCCAACCCGTAGACCCAACGGGTCACCCATGGGCTACATACAACCCGTAGACCAAACGGGTCACCCATGGGCAACATCCAACCCGTAGACCCAACGGTTAACCCATGGGTTACTTCCAACCCGTAGACCCAACGGGTCACCCATGGGTTAAATCCAAACCGTAGACCCAACGGGTCACCCATGGGAGTCCATACTGGGCTCTAACTGCTGAGGACACCAAATCTCTGGATGGCACATTCACAAGAATGCTACGCCGGGTTAATTGTGTCAAGTACAATGCACACATCTCCAACCAGACACTATATAACATTGGAGGTGTTTATTGGTTCCCCCAAGCTTGACACTAGAACAAAATCGCCTCCGCTTTGCAGGACATTGCTTTCGCCGTGAGGACCAGCCAGTGCATAATCTTGTACTTTGGCAGCCTCATGGAGTGAATAAGCATGGTGGACAGCCCATGACTTTCTTGAGACGCATCTTAAAGGACACTGGCCTTGAAGATGCGGATGATCTAGCAAATATCATGGGTGATAAGGAATTGTGGCGGTGCAATTTTGTCGATAAGCCGGCACAGCATTCTTAAAAATGCAGCTGCAATGCAGCATGCCGATCCTCGTAGTAGTCACCCATGGGCAACATCCAACCTGTATACCCAACGGGTCACCCATGGGCTACATCCAACGCGTAGACCCAACGGGTCACCCATGGGCTACATCCAACCAGTAGACCCAACGGGTAACCCAAGGGTTACATCCAACCCGTAGACCCAACGGGTCACCCATGGGTTACTTCCAACCCGTAGACCCAACGGGTCACCAATGGGCTACATCCAACCCGTAGACCCAACGGGTCACCCATGGGTTACTTCCAACCCGTAGACCCAACGGGTCACCAATGGGCTACATCCAACCCGTAGACCCAACGGGTCACCCATGGGTTACTTCCAACCCGTAGACCCAACGGGTCACCAATGGGCTACATCCAACCCGTAGACCCAACGGGTCACCCATGGGTTACTTCCAACCCGTAGACCCAACGGGTCACCAATGGGCTACATCCAACCCGTAGACCCAACGGGTCACCCGTGGGCTACATCCAACCAGTAGACCCAACGGGTCATCCATGGGCTACATCCAACCAGTAGACCCAACGGGTAACCCAAGGGTTACATCCAACGCGTAGACCCAACGGGTCACCCATGGGCTACATCCAACCAGTAGACCCAACGGGTAACCCAAGGGTTACATCCAACCCGTAGACCCAACGGGTCACCCATGGGTTACTTCCAACCCGTAGACCCAACGGGTCACCAATGGGCTACATCCAACCCGTAGACCCAACGGGTCACCCATGGGTTACTTCCAACCCGTAGACCCAACGGGTCACCAATGGGCTACATCCAACCCGTAGACCCAACGGGTCACCCGTGGGCTACATCCAACCAGTAGACCCAACGGGTCATCCATGGGCTACATCCAGCCCGTAGACCTAACGGGTCACCCATGGGTTACATCCAACCCGTAGACCCAACGGGTCACCCCTTGGGCAACACCCAATACGTAGACCCAACGGGTAACCCGTGGTCTTCATCCAACCCGTATACCCAACGGGTCACCCATGGGCTACATCCAACCCGTAGACCCAACGGGTCACCCATGGGTTACATCCAACCCGTAGACCCAACGGGTCACCCCTTGGGCAACACCCAATACGTAGACCCAACGGGTAACCCGTGGTCTACATCCAACCCGTATACCCAACGGGTAACCCATGGGCTACATCCAACCCGTAGACCCAACGGGTCACCCATGGGTTACATCCAACCCGTAGACCCAACGGGTCACCCCTTGGGCAACACCCAATACGTAGACCAAACGGGTAACCCGTGGTCTACATCCAACCCGTATACCCAACGGGTAACCCATGGGCTACATCCAATGCATAGACCCAACGGTCTACGATCAATCAATAAATGGCCAATCTCATAAGCTTGGCAACGGGTTCGCTCGGGGTTTGCGGCAGACTTCCGCCCCTCACTGAACCCTGGGCGTTCGTTGTTCACTCATGGTTTGCGAGGTTTAAACTTCCTAAGCGCGGTTTAAACTGTGACAGGATACCCGAGTTGGCGAGGGAATCCCGACCGGTGTGTTTGCTTTTGGATAATACGCGTCGCCGCATCCGCTGGCTGCTGAAAGGCTTGTGGTATCTGAGTCTGAAAGGCCAGAGGCCGAGAGAATAATTGAGTTTTAATGGCCGTTGTTCGTAATGTCAGAATACAATAATAGCACGGTTACTGACGACAGTGACGGTTTAAACCGTCTTGCTTCCACAGCTCTACACATCTACTAGGATCGACATGCTGCATTGCAGCTGCATTTTTAAGAATGCTGTGCCGGCTTATCAACAAAATTGCACCGCCACAACTCCCTATCACCCATGACATTTGCTAGATCATCCGCATCTTCAAGGCCAGTGTCCTTTAAGATGCGTCTCATCAAAAAGTCATGGGCTGTCCACCATGCTTATTCACTCCATGAGGCTGCCAAAGTACAAGATTATGCACTGGCTGGTCCTCACGGTGAAAGCAATGTCTTGCAAAGCGGAGGCGATTTTGTTCTAGTGTCAAACTTGGGGGAACCAATGAGAGACCTCCAATGTAATATAGTGTCTGGTTGGAGATGTGTGCATTGCACTTGACAGCTGGCTCTACACAAACCAGCTGAACAACAGGTAATAAATGCAACGGTTATATTACTAACACATATGGAATATTGCTACTTGCTACGTCGCCTGGCCAATGGATGCATCCCAATTAGATGGTGTTCTGCCCCACCATTGGCTAACCTATCCTTCCTTCCCTTGGCACTCCCTGTTCTGTTCTCTGATGCCCACGTGCTAGCTTCCTTCGTCCCACTGAGCTGGCCTGTAGCCATTCATCTCTCCCTGTGGCTCACAATGTATATTGCGTTTTTTAGCCAACTATAATTGGTAAAAAGCCACTTTCCCCGTTTTCTGCTAGGTAGTGCAGCGAATTGAATCCACTCACAATCAAAAATTCAACGGCCAACCTCATAAGTAGCTTGGCAACAATGCAATGCCTACATGATTTTTTTCTTTTTTTTATCATTTTGTCCGTAATTTAATTTTGTTATATAATATTTAGTACGCAGTTAATTTAGCACAAATGTTATAGATGTTATCAAATGTTATTTTATATTTCTGATATGATAATTGGCAATTTTGTAAAAAAAAATTAAAAATTAAAAATCCCATGTTTTTCAAATTTTTTATTAAAAAATGCCAGTTTTCTTGATTTCATAATATTTCCCATATTATGAAATCAAGAAAACTGGCCGAAATTTATTGAAGTTTATGAAATTATCTTTTATATAAATAAATAATTGCAAAAAAACTGATAAGAAATGGCGGAGAAGTAGTATTTTTCGTGTGTAAATAGTGTCATTCTGAGATAATTGCCTTCAAAGTTCAAACCTTCCTGTGAGCGGATCCATATGGTTTGGAATGAACTACCCCTGGAAATTCGAAAATGCAAATCAAAAGGTCTATTTACAAAAAAAACTAAAACAACATCTCTTAGCTCTATAATAAATTTAACAAATACTAATAATATAAATTTACTAATTAAACACAGTATCTCACAAAAGTTTACGCTCAGCAGCGTATTATTTGTAGTTGGCCAGGTGATATTAGCAATATAATGTCACATAATAACCAACGCAGGCAATACACATTGCCAGCCACAAGTAGAGATGAGAGGCCGAAAGCCATCTTAGGGGGACAAAGGGGCTAGCACGTGGGTATAAAGGGGAACAGGGAGTGCCAAAGGAAAGATTATAGTTTAGCCAATGATGGGGCAGAACACCATCTGATTGGGGTGCATTCATTGGCCAGTCCACGTAGTAGTAGCAATATTCAATATGTGTTAGTAATATAACCATTGCATTTATTGCTTGTAGTTCAGTTGGTTTGTGTAGAGCTGTGGAAGCAAGACAGTTTAGACCATCATCGTCATTAACTGTTTTGAAAAATTTTTGAGGGTTTTCTGGGTCCCTGATTCCATTTCCGATGTCAATTTTAATATTTGGTGACTGTCTGTCTTACATTTTGAGATTTGAAATCCCCATTAAATTATGTTCTAGAGGCAATAATTTATTTATTAAATGTTTTCTGATGGGGGGGGGGGGGGGGGGGGGGGGTCGGTTGTTGTGACGGGATCAAGGGATCCCGACCGGGTTTAGTTCTCACGCGTCACAGCAGGCTGATGGGTGGGTGTGATAGAATGTAATGGGTTTGAGTTCGGTGTTCAACTGGAGTGTAATATAGACTAATGATAGCACTGAGTAAATGATGACTGAGTTAACCGGTAGAATAATATATGTATAGCAGCACTGCAATGACGGTCGAACTATGTTGCCGGCCTGCACTAAACTGATCACTGAGTAAACTGGACCGGTAATGGTAATGCAACATAATATATATGTGATTACTCCTACGCCGCTGTGGCCTCTTACTTACTGGATGCTTCCCTCACCCCTATTGGCTAATAATCTACTTCACGCCTCTCCCCTATCTGGGAGTGTTCCCCCCCTGCTGTTGGCCCCTGCTGGTTGTTTCCTCTCCCGAGGTGATTTGACCTCTAACCTCCCTTTGTGTGGCCTTGGGGTTTGTGTTATCCCCGATTATTAGTTGTGATACGAGATTGGTAATAACCAATCTCGTACCTCCAACATATTACTGAAAAGGTGCCACTTCCCAACTTTATGAGGGTAATGCGGCGGAATTGAATCCGCTCACACTCCCCCCCATGCTATCTTCCCAGTGAGAAGATAGCATCACCTAAAAGTGCGCTTCAATTCCGCTGGAACCCGATCTACTATCGGGTTTGGGGAGGAGTTCTTTTACTTGGAGTCGGCTTTCCAGGCCACTCCCTCTGGGTATGATATTACTACCCCTTCTTGGTGCAACCGCAACCTATGTTGCACCAAGACATCTGGCGTCTCTGTTTGAGGCAATTGTGGAATCCTCACACAATTTTAAAAACTCTCTCACTCAAACTCACTCTAACTCTACTTCAGCTCCACTCTAACTCCACTCTACTCTTTCTTACTCTATCTAACTTCAATCCACTCTATCTAACTTCACTCTGCTCGCTTTAACTCCCCACACTTGAATCGCACTCGTCTGCACTCTCTCACGCGCCAACACCTCCTCTCACTATCTCCCTGTGCTCCTGTACTCTCTACCACTCCCAAAGGCGCTAAATTTCTTATGCTATCATACTCTGTGCTATCATCCTATCTACCTTATCTAAATCTTACTTCTTGCTCACTGCTTACTCTACTAACTCTCTTACTACCGACTCTATTCTACTAACTCTCTAACCCTACTAACTCTAATTCTACTAACTCTCTAACTCTACTAACTCTCTACCTCTACTAACTCTCTACCTCTACTAACTCTCTAACTCTAACTCCTAACTCTCTACCTCTACTAACTCTCTACCTCTACTAACTCTCTAACTCTCTAACTCTACTAACTCCTAACTCTACTAACTCTCTACCTCTACTAACGGTACTACGTACCCTCTTACTCTCTAACTTTACTAACTCTGACCCTACTAACTCTCTGCGTAACTCTCTTAACTACGTGGCGCTTTTGGTGCCCACTACCCCTCTACTACTACTTTCTACGTGGCACTTACGGTGCCCACAACCTCTCTACTACTACTCTCTACGTGGTGCTTCCGGTGCCCACAAACTCTCTACTACTACTTGTGGCATGTCAATATACCACACTCCCTTACTGCCTACTTCTAACTCCTTACTAACTTCTAAATTTCTTACTATCTTCTACTAACTTTCTTACTTCTAACTTTCTACTTACTTTATTATTTTATTATTTTAATTATTTTATTTCTTATTCTGTGTGGGAAGGGCGTCTCGCCCACATTCCCACCCCCCTCAGTCCAACATATTGGACGACTAAACTCTGAGGTGCCCCTTCTTCCAGTAGGCACTCTCCCACTGTCCCCCTATATGTCCTCTTATCCTTCGCCACACTCTCTTCGCCAATTCCAACCCTCTAGGAATTGATTCTCCCTCTTCTGCCACCCTAAAATCGGGTGTCTCCGCCGCCTTCTTAATTTCCTTGTCTCCTGGCAGCAAAATGCCACCCTTCATCTGGTCTTCGCCTGCCGGCAGAATGAAAAGAAACCGGAAGAACAGACAAAACAGAACGGACAATAGTAATCCTATCCCTTCTCCACCCTGTCTTCTTACTCGACCTCCCCCTTGTCGGTATGCCTCTCAACCGGACCGGCGTCTCTTCCGGACACTCCTCTGGACACTCCTCTGGACACTCCTCCGGACACTCCTCTGGACACTCCTCTGGACTGTTGTCCTCCAGACATCTCGCCGTCCACTCCTCTCCATCCCCATACCGATACTTGCTGGGAACATCCTTGTTCCATCCCATTGTCTCTAAGTCTTCCGCGTCGAATCCATTCTCCTCCGCCCACACTCTTGCTGTTACTTCCCCTTCTAGCTTATCTACCGTCTCTGGTTTCTCCTCTACGTCCTTAACGGTGCCTGGTAGCATGCACCCTGATGTTTCCGACACCCTGTGTGGAATCTTGGTTTTAATTGGGCCGCTAAGCGTCCATCCGAACGGCGTGAGAATCGCCGTCGGATCCCGCTGTCTGTCTTCCCCGAAGATCGTCTGTACTCTTTCGTGGGCCGTCGGGCAGTCCATACCCACTATGATGGATACCTTCGAGACGTCCACCTCCGGTATTGAAAAATCGATATCGTCCAGGAACCGGTACTGCTCGACCTCGATGTTAGTTGGTCTCCTGGCATTAATATTGATCGATTCTATGATCTGAATGGGGTCTATGGTCGCCCCATAGTCACATCCCGGTGCAATCGCTGATATCTCGCACCGTCCCGTCCTCATCTCCAGGACCTCATCCTTACTCGAGATAGTAGTTACCGCCAACCTACTCGGCCTCGTCTGTAACCCTATCTCCTCGGCCACCCAATTCTCCACCAGCGTGAAGGCTGCTCCGCTGTCGACCAGCATTAATGTTGTGACTGATCGGCCGCCCCTTCCTGTTATCTTCACTGGTACTACCCCGAGTAGTACTTTCCTCTTTCTTCTTGCTCCTGTCGTGCTCGTAGCCATCGTTTGGCCTCCAGTCTCATCGTCTCCTATCGCTGTTTCTCTACACTCTCCGGATCTGTGTCCTTCTACCACGCATCGATGACATAGTCCGTTTGCGTCTGTGTAGGCTACACGATCTTGTTTGGGCAACGCTTGCCAATGCTTACAACTCATGGTCTTATGGGTTCCGTCCCTATGCAATTGACATTCGAATCCTGGATTGTAGCGTTCCCTGTATAGTCCTTCACGTATCGCGCGTAGGTTTATATCTACCGATTTAGTGTTTTGGTTATCTGGACTCGGCCTACTGGGTATGTTGGGATTATGTTTGTTTGTGTTGTTATTTTCTTTCTGTCCCTGCCACGGTGTGGCCCTACTCCCAGCTAACTGTGGGCTTGTAGCCCCCTGTGTGGCCGCGTGTGGTAGCGACTGTCTTACTCTCGGGAATGGATCTGCAGGATTATGTTCGGGTTTAGGCCTGTTGTATTCGGTCTTCGGCGCCTTCCCCAAACTATCCTCACTATAGACTGGGTCTGTAATCAACTCTGCTTCGTAGTTGAGGAAGTTCGACATTTCCTCTAGCCCTGGTTCCGCACCTTTCTTCTCCCGGGTGGAGAAGGCGATCTTCCTCCACTTGCTCCGTAGCCAGATCGGCAGTGCCTGCGCTATCGTGGTGATATTATTAGATGCGTTGAGTTCGTATGGCGCGTCTAGCGTCTTCAGCACGATTAACGCCTTCTCGACCTTGTTCGCAAAGGTCTTTATGCTAACAGGGTTATCCTGTAGGCCACCCGATGTTATCCCCCTCAAGGTCTGCCGGATGATCTTGGCTGGGTGTCCGTATTCCCTGTCTAGGGCCCGCCATGCAGTCGTGAAGCCGCCCTCGATGCCCTGATACTGCCTCACGATGTCGTACGCTGGGCCTCCTGTATATACCTGTAAATATTTTAGGCACTCCGCCTGCGTCAGGTTCTTACTTAATATCTCGTTGCTGTACATGCGTCGGAATTGCAGGTATTCTTCCGGTCTGCTTCCGTCGAATTTAAATGGCTCTACTGGTGGTAACTCGATTCTGGTCTTGAGTGCATCGATAAGTGTCGCCATTCCCATTGCCTGTGCTTCCAATGGGTTCGAGGGATGCTGTACAGATTCTCCTGTTGGGTGCGGTCCGCCCGTCGGGCCTGTTGACTTTACTTGCGTCGGATATATCATTGGGGGTAACGGCCCCCTCCATATTTCCGTGTCGCACGACCTGTTCTCGTCCAGGGGGTTCGATGTTCTTATTCCTGTTTGAGTGTATTGTTGATATTGTAATGGGGGAATGTCACCCTGTCCCCCCCCCCCCCCCCCCACCGGTATTATGTTTGGTACTGGGGTTGATGTTAATATATTGGGGCCCATACACCTATCTGCAATAACTCTCCCCTCCCCTGGATATATGTTATGTCCCTGCATATTATAGTCATGCTGCTGTGCTGGTACCGATATAGGCCTATCCACTTCTTGCCTACCTACCGGTATATACGCCGCGACTTCCGGATCTAATCCCGTCGTTCGCGCTATCCTATTCCCGTCGTTCGCCCACTCTCGGCGCTCACATCTCTCTCTCCATCTGGTTGGACCCTCCTGGGGATACTCGTCATCCCCCTACTATTCTCCGTCGCCGGGTGCCGCGGTTCACCTAACTCGCCCCGCGCATTATCCGCCGACGCCTGTGGGACATTCTCTGCCCCCCCCCCCCCCCCCCCCCTCTCGCCACTAATCTCTCGTGGTGGGGCACCCATAGCCCCCCCCCCCCCCACTTCTTACTTCACTACCACTTACTTCGCTTCTACGCCCCCCTTGTGGGGCATTCTCTGCCCCCCCCCCCCCCACTCGCCACTTCTTACTTCACTACCACTTACTTCGCTTCTACGCTCCCCTTGTGGGGCATTCTCTGCCCCCCCCCCCCCCTCTCTCTCTCGCCACTAATCTGCTGTGGTGGGGCACCCGTAGCCCCCCCCCCCCCCCACTCGCCACTTCTTAGTTCACTACCTCTTACTTCGTTTCTACACCCCTCTCTAGTCGACGCACTGTCTCTACTGCGGCTGGGTCTGTTCACCCTCGCCTCTCCCTGTGCAACTGCGTGGCCTGGCAGGCTCCCGTCGGGTTGATTCACCCCCGCTGCTCCCCGCCTAACTACGTGGCCTTGCAGGCTCCCGTCAGGGTCTCTGTAAAAGCTTTTGTGGGATAACTGATATGTTTGCCTTTGCTGGCCAGTTCCCCCCCAGGCGCTGGAATACTCTAAAAAGGGTTTTCTAACTGTATATATATTCCCCTCGCCCGCAAGGTACCTTTACAGGGGTTTTAACGGACATAAAAGTAATTCTGCTATATACGTGTTTTAGTGGACATGGTAAGACAAAAAACTTGTAACGCACCAACCACCTTTCACAGCTTAGCCGTGATGATTCATATTACGACATCTAGCAGCTGGTTGCTGACATGGAAACAGCCATTGGCCGCGTGGTTCTTTGTTTGGCTTGGGCCAATCAGGGCGGTTTTTCCTGTCGACGTGTAGCTTTTCTGCCGATCATAAGGAGAGTGTCCAGTCTTACTGTTTTTTCTTGTTACTTTGTTGTTATTGCTGTCTAAGCCAGAAACACCGGCATTTTTGGATAGATACTGCTGTACCGTAAACTGCTTGAATTATCGAAAGTATAAACTGTTACCGAACTGACTTAAATCACTCATCTCACCTTGATACTTTTAATTGCATTAATCATATTGTTTGTACTGTTATTTTACCGTCAGTTATTAATTGTAAATATTTGTTGATGGAAATATTGCTATTTGGATAATACGGATAAATCACCCAATTCCCAATTTTCTTGATAACACTACAGGTTAGAGAGACCGGCTATATATAACAATTGCGATTTATATTAATGTGGTGTGTATTGAATCCAATGTTATTTAGCAGACCCTACGTGAGTCAATTACTGCTCTCTTTATGTGTGATCAAATATACTGACTGTCGGCAGAATAGTGTGTATGATTGTGATTGGTAACAAAGTATTTCCTAAAGAATACGTTTTATACTTTAATCATAAGCAGTATCGTTGCGTTTAGTATAAGTCTTAGTTCTGTTTAAATAGATAAAGCGCCACGTCCTAAAGGAACTGTTAATATTTCCCGAAAGCCAATAATATCTGTCAGAGATTAATTATTAACGATCTATCGAATAATACATTAGGTATACACTGCAACCTTACACTGTAATAATACAATTCAAGCATCCGAATTCAGTCTCCCGGGTGTAGATCCATCGGGTGAATGATCGCGCATGGGCTGATTTCGGCTAATGTTTTGCGTATTAGCATAAATTATTGTCGTATGCTAAAGTGGTTTTAATTAACTAAAAGACATATAAAATTTGGCAGGTTAAACTGCTAAAGGTCTTCAAAAGCGCGAACAGTCTCTCACCCCCGCTACTCCCTGCGTACTAACTGCGTGGCCTTGCAGGCTCCCGTCAGGGTCTCTCACCCCCGCTACTCCCTGCGTACTAACTACGTGGCCTTGCAGGCTCCCGTCAGGGTCTCTCACCCCCGCTACTCCCTGCGTACTAACTACGTGGCCTTGCAGGCTCCCGTCAGGGTCTCTCACCCCCGCTACTCCCTGCGTACTAACTACGTGGCCTTGCAGGCTCCCGTCAGGGTCTCTCACCCCCGCTACTCCCTGCGTACTAACTACGTGGCCTTGCAGGCTCCCGTCAGGGTCTCTCACCCCCGCTACTCCCTGCGTACTAACTACGTGGCCTTGCAGGCTCCCGTCAGGGTCTCTCACCCCCGCTACTCCCTGCGTACTAACTACGTGGCCTTGCAGGCTCCCGTCAGGGTCTCTCACCCCCGCTACTCCCTGCGTACTAACTGCGTTGCCTTGCAGGCTCCCGTCAGGGTCTCTCACCCCCGCTACTCCCTGCGTACTAACTGCGTGGCCTTGCAGGCTCCCTTCGGGGTCTCTCACCCCCGCTACTCCCTGCGTACTAACTACGTGGCCTTGCAGGCTCCCGTCAGGGTCTCTCACCCCCGCTACTCCCTGCGTACTAACTACGTGGCCTTGCAGGCTCCCGTCAGGGTCTCTCACCCCCGCTACTCCCTGCGTACTAACTGCGTTGCCTTGCAGGCTCCCGTCAGGGTCTCTCACCCCCGCTACTCCCTGCGTACTAACTGCGTGGCCTTGCAGGCTCCCTTCGGGGTCTCTCACCCCCGCTACTCCCTGCGTACTAACTACGTGGCCTTGCAGGCTCCCGTCAGGGTCTCTCACCCCCGCTACTCCCTGCGTACTAACTACGTGGCCTTGCAGCCTCCCGTTGGCCGGACCACCTGTATCTCCTACATTAGTATTAATAGCCCCGTCATCAATATTATTATTTTCTACATTATTAAAATTATTTGAATTATTCTGTATATTTAAATTTAAATTATTATTCAAATTATTTTGAATATTTGAATTAGAATTATTATTTTCTATATTTAAATTAATATTATTATTTGTATTTAAATTAGAATTACCGGATAAAACATTATTTCCTGCAATGAAAGTTTGGTTAGGGTTGTCTACTATGGTATTATTAATATTAATTTCTTCTAACGTATTATTATTACCCCCCCCCCCCCCCCCCCCCCCGCCGTACGGTTACACCAGTTCTGGTTCTGTTCTGTCTGCCTGTAAGTGGGATATTAACAAACGTTTCCACTACTTCTGGGTCCTTGTAAATGCTACCCGAGCCAGCCTCACTCTCAGATAATCCCAACTGCGCCAGGGCATGCATGTCATCCCACATACGCTTTCCCTCTCTCTCTCTCTCTCTCTCTCTCTCTCTCTCTCTCTCTCTCTCTCTCTCTCTTTCTCTCTCTCTCCTCTCTCTCTCTCTCTCTCTCTCTCTTGTGCCGACGCACTCAGAG
>JAUCBJ010006237.1:0-10445 GCA_032718475.1 Nemertoderma westbladi | reverse complement strand
TTTCAGCGTGAGTGTATCTCGATCCACGTTGGTCAGGCCGGAGTCCAAATTGGTAACGCCTGTTGGGAACTCTACTGTCTGGAACACGGAATCCAGCCCGATGGACAGATGCCCAGCGATAAGACGATCGGAGGTGGTGATGATTCTTTCAACACCTTCTTCAGCGAGACCGGAGCTGGGAAACACGTACCCAGAGCGGTATTCGTTGATTTGGAACCAACTGTAGTTGGTAAGTAACTGTGGGATTACAGTATCGTGTTCTGAACCTATTACATATTCAATAAATATATTCGGTATTCGTATTCATATATCCTCAGTTCTTGATGAACTTTTCCATAATTGTTTAATTTTTCATTTATTTATACAGACGAAGTCCGTACTGGCACCTACCGCCAACTCTTCCACCCGGAGCAGCTGATCACCGGCAAGGAAGATGCCGCCAACAATTACGCCAGAGGCCACTACACTGTTGGTAAGGAGATGGTTGACATGGTCCTCGATCGTCTGAGGAAACTAGCTGATCAGTGCACTGGTCTCCAGGGTTTCCTCATCTTCCACAGCTTCGGTGGTGGTACCGGATCAGGATTCGCTTCACTTCTCATGGAGCGACTCTCAGTCGACTACGGAAAGAAATCGAAACTTGAGTTCGCCGTCTACCCAGCCCCACAGATCTCCACTGCTGTTGTTGAGCCGTACAACTCAATTCTCACCACCCACACCACCTTGGAGCACTCTGATTGTGCCTTCATGGTTGACAACGAGGCTATCTACGACATCTGCCGACGTAACTTGGACATCGAACGACCAACCTACACCAACTTGAACCGTCTGATGGCCCAGATTGTAAGTTCGATCACAGCATCGTTGAGATTCGATGGTGCCTTGAACGTGGATCTTACCGAGTTCCAGACCAACTTGGTCCCCTACCCCCGTATCCACTTCCCTCTGGCCACCTACGCCCCCGTCATCTCTGCTGAGAAGGCCTACCACGAGCAACTTACTGTTGCTGAGATCACCAACGCTTGCTTTGAACCCGCCAACCAAATGGTGAAGTGCGATCCTCGACACGGCAAGTACATGGCTTGCTGTCTGCTATACCGAGGTGACGTGGTACCCAAGGATGTCAATGCATCCATCGCCACTATTAAGACCAAGCGAACCATCCAGTTCGTAGATTGGTGCCCCACTGGCTTCAAGGTCGGTATCAACTACCAACCACCCACCGTTGTACCCGGAGGAGATCTCGCCAAGGTGCAGCGAGCCGTGTGCATGTTGAGCAACACGACAGCCATAGCCGAGGCCTGGGCTCGTCTCGATCATAAGTTCGACTTGATGTACGCGAAACGAGCTTTCGTCCATTGGTACGTCGGTGAGGGAATGGAAGAGGGAGAATTCAGCGAGGCTCGTGAGGATCTCGCGGCTCTGGAGAAGGATTACGAGGAGGTTGGAGTTGATAGTGGTGGAGCCGAAGATGAGGAGGGAGAAGAGGAATATTAGATGTACACAGTCAAACTCGATTCATTCAGCCGTCGCAACTAGAAATATGCAACTCTTAGCTAGAATTATCGTTCCCTCTCTATACATGATCATTGTGAATGTCCGCAGACAAACAAGTATCTTCTGTAAATAATTAATTATGGTATAGGTTTATTCAAATGTATTTTTGCTAATATATTCGGTCAATCAATCTTTGTAAATATGATCTTAAAAAGTGAATTTTGGAATAATGTTAAAGTGAAGTTCAAAGTCCATAATGACTATTGAATATCATTGTAGCCAGAAAAGCTTATGAAACGCAATTATTTTATAACTGATGGTGTACAAGGGTTACGGGTTAACATTATGTGAATGGCAATATGAACTATGAATAATTAGCGACTAAGGCAGGGTTCCAATCACCTGCAATAAATAGTCATGGAATTTCATTTTCTCCTGAAATGACGGTAAATAAATGTCAGGTAATCAATCCTTGTAAAAAACGAACAAAGCAAGGAAAAGTCATGGAATTTGATATACAGGACTCCATGCGAGTAAGGAAGAGATTGAGGTTGCCTTTCGTTCTACCGGCACTTGTACGGTTTGTGACTCCAAACTGTTTCCCCGTGATGAAAATTATCACCTTTACGTCTATACGCTCCAATATCTATATAGGTAATCCAGTAGTTTGCATCGCATGATGTATTGAAAGTTGAAAGCTCATGTTAAGTAGTTCTTGTCAAGAGTTGAGCGGTTCAAAAACACGATGTGGTTATGTATATATGTATGTATAACCATTCAAAAATTCAAACAGGTACGCAACAATTTTTAACGCGACTATTTATCAATTAGTATCTAGTTGAATAAAAAGGTTGGGAACGATTCGATTGGCGATTTCGAAATCAACATTATGGAACGCGAAATTAAATACCCACAGCTACACTTTGTCAGCTGAACAACATTTCACTACTTATTGTTAATTTGAGTTACGTATATTAATTATATTATTATTATTGTTCTATCTCTATTCAGTCAGTGTAATGTCAAGCAGTACATCATTTATATATCGTATATCTATAGAGCCGTATTGTCATCGTTATAATACTGACATCATATCAGGCTAAGCTCAATTATAATGTAAATGCTTGGTAGGTTTTGTATATCTGTCGGGGACGACAGCTGTCGATTAAACTAACAAAACCAGAAAACTGAACCGGGGTGCCAGCCGGGTACCAACGGCTGTTGGGTAGACTTAATGGAACATTTCATAAACTTTCATATGAGGCATTACAGTACATGTACATTATATTGCTTGCTCCGATGTTTGTATATTAGGCTAACTGAGAATTTATTAGGTATAAATAATTCGTGTTCTTTATTTTATTTATCTAATACAGAAAGACCCCTCCGCAGAATAAACTGCTCTTTTGGGCCGTTTCCCAGGTTGCGGATATGGATAACATTTCACACACATTACCGAATGCCTGATGGGAGGCAGTTTTTTGGTTGATCCAAGTCATTCTTGGTTTGCATCTTCCAATCCCATCTGTTTCTTGGAGTCCGTGTGTGACAGGTTCGTTTAAAGCCGTCTTGATGGCGTTCTAGTTACTAAATTAAAAACCAGGTGTAAATTGAATAATTATATACCACTAAACCATATAGTTTTCTGGTGGAATAACTCACAGATCTACAAAAGAAAAGGTGTTAAAATATATTTATAAAAATTGAATTTTTTAATATAAGAGACGAAAATTTGGACCCGGGGTTGGGGCTCGAATCGCATGACCTAACGTCGCCATGGCAACCTCGCTGTTGAAGTTATATAAATGTTTATTTAACAACAATATAGTCAACTTTACGAAACCTCATTTTTCGTCGACTTGACTACGGCGCAATAGGCACTCGAGTAAACTTACACATGCACCCAGTTCTACAGCGGTAGACGAAAAGACATGGTCATATACATACACCCAGTTCTACAGCGGTAGACGAAAAGACATGGTCATATACATACACCCAGTTCTACAGCGGTAGACGAAAAAAGATGGTATTTACATACATACACCCAGTTCTACAGCGGTAGACGAAAAGACAGTCATATACACTCAGTTTTACAACGATAGTCGAGTAGACATGGTTATACACCCAGTTTTACAATGGTAGGCGAGTAGACATGGTTACATACACCCAGGTCTACAACGGTAGACAAGTATACATGGTCATATACACCCAGTTCTACTAGACGAATAGACATGGTCACATACACCCAGTTCTACAACGGTAGACGAGTAGATGTGGTTATATACACCCAGTTTTACAACGATAGTCGAGTAGACATGGTTATACAGCCAGTTTTACAATGGTAGACGAGTAGACATAGTTATATACACCCGGGTTTTACAACGATAGTCAAGTAGACATGGTTATACCCAGTTTTACAATGGTAGACCAGTAGACGTGGTTACATACACCCAGGTCTACAACGGTAGACAGTTAGACATGATCAAATACACCCAGTTCTACAACGGTAGTCATGGTTATATACACCCAGGTATACATGGTCACATACACCCAGTTCTACAACGGTAGTCGAGAAGACATGGTTATATACACCCAGTTCTAGAACGGTAGACATGGTAATATACACCCAGTTCCCCAGTTCTACAACGGTAGACATGGTCACATACACCCAGTTTTACAACGGTAGACGAGTAGACATGGTTATATACACCCAGTTTTACAACGATAGTCGAGTAGACATGGTTATACACCCATTTTTACAATGGTAGACGAATAGACATGGTTACATACACCCAGGTCAACAACGGTAGGCAAGTAGACATGATCAAATACACCCAGTTCTACAACGGTAGACGAATTTTACCCCAAGATTTACAACGGTAGTCGAGTATACATGGTTGTATACACCCAGTTCTACAACGGTAGAAAAGTAGACGTGGTCATATACACCAGGTCTACAACGGTAGTCGAGTAGACATGGTTATAGACATAGACACCCAGTTCTAGAACGGTAGACATGGTTACATACACCCAGTTCTACAACGGTAGTCGAGTAGACATGGTTATAGACATAGACACCCAGTTCTAGAACGGTAGACATGGTTATATACACCCAGTTCTACAACGGTAGACTTGGTTAAATACACCCAGTTCTACAACGGTAGTCGAGTAGACATGGTCATATACACTCACTTCTACAACGGTAGTCATGGTCACATACACCCAGTTCTACAACGGTTGTCGAGTAGACATGGTTATATACACCCAGTTCTAGAACGGTAGACATGGTTTCTACAACGGTAGACATGGTTATATACACCCAGTTCTAGAACGGTAGATATGGTTATATACACCCAGTTCTACAACGGTAGACGAATAGACATGGTCATATACACCAGGTCTACAACGGTAGACATGGTCACATACACCCAGTTCTACAACAGTAGTCGAGTAAACATGGTTATATACACCCAGTTCTACAACGGTAGACATGGTTATATACACCCAGTTCAACAGTGGTAGTTGAGTAGGCATGATCATACACCCAGTTCTACAACGGTAGTCGAGTAGACATGGTTATATACACCCAATTCTACATCGGTAGTCGAGTAGACATGGTCATATACACCCAGTTCTACAACGGTAGTCGAGTAAACATGGTTATATACACCCAGTTCTACAACGGTAGACATGGTTATATACACCCAGTTCAACAGTGGTAGTCGAGTAGACATGATCATACACCCAGTTCTACAACAGTAGTCGAGTAGACATGGTTATATACACCCAATTCTACAACGGTAGTCGAGTAGACATGGTTATATACACCCAGTTCTACAACGGTAGTGGAGTAGACATGGTCATATACACCCAGTTCTACAACGGTAGACATGGTTATATACACCCAATTCTACATCGGTAGTCGAGTAGACATGGTTATATACACCCAGTTCTACAACGGTAGACATGGTCATATACACCCCGTTCTACAACGGTAGTCGAGTAGACATGGTTATATACACCCAGTTCTACAACGGTAGTAGAGCAGATATGGTTATATACACCCAGTTCTACAACGGTAGACATGGTTATATACACCCAATTCTACAACGGTAGACATGGTTATATACACCCAGTTCTACAACGGTAGACATGGTTATATACACCCAGTTCTACGGTGGTAGTCGAGTAGACATGGTCATATACACCCAGTTCTACAACGGTAGACATGGTTATATACACCCAGTTCTACAACGGTAGACATGGTTATATACACCCATTTCTACAACGGTAGACATGGTTATATACACCCAGTTCTACAACGGTAGACATGGTTATATACACCCAGTTCTGCGGTGGTAGTCGAGTAGACATGGTTATATACACCCAGTTCTACAACGGTAGACATGGTTATATACACCCAGTTCTACAACGGTAGACATGGTTATATACACCCAGTTCTACAACGGTAGACATGGTTATATACACCCAGTTCTACAACGGTAGACATGGCTATATACACCCAGTTCTACAACGGTAGACATGGTTATACACCCAGTTCTACAGTGGTAGTCGAGTAGACATGGTCATATACACCCAGTTCTACAACGGTAGACATGGTTATATACACCCAGTTCTACAACGGTAGACATGGTTATATACACCCAGTTCTACAACGGTAGACATGGTTATGTACACCCAGTTCTACAACGGTAGACATGGTTATATACACCCAGTTCTACAACGGTAGATATGGTTATATAAACCCAGTTCTACACCGGTAGATATGGTTATATACACCCAGTTCTACAGTGGTAGTCGAGTAGACATGGTCATATACACCCAGTTCTACAACGGTAGACATTGTTATATACACCCAGTTCTAAAACGGTAGACATGGTTATATACACCCAGTTCTACAACGGTAGACATGGTTATATACACCCAGTTCTACAACGGTAGACATGGTTATATACACCCAGTTCTACAGTGGTAGTCGAGTAGACATGGTCATATACACCCAGTTCTACAACGGTAGACATGGTTATATACACCCAGTTCTACAACGGTAGACATGGTTATATACACCCAGTTCTACAACGGTAGATATGGTTATATACACCCAGTTCTACAGTGGTAGTCGAGTAGACATGGTCATATACACCCAGTTCTACAACGGTAGACATTGTTATATACTCCCAGTTCTAAAACGGTAGACATGGTTATATACACCCAGTTCTACAACGGTAGACATGGTTATATACACCCAGTTCTACAACGGTAGACATGGTTATATACACCCAGTTCTACAGTGGTAGTCGAGTAGACATGGTCATATACACCCAGTTCTACAACGGTAGACATGGTTATATACACCCAGTTCTACAACGGTAGACATGGTTATATACACCCAGTTATACAACGGTAGACATGGTTATATAGACCCAGTTCTACAACGGTAGACATGGTTATATACACCCAGTTCTACAGTGGTAGTCGAGTAGACATGGTCATATACACTCAGTTCTACAATGGTAGACATGGTTATATACACCCAGTTCTACAACGGTAGACATGGTTATATACACCCAGTTCTACAGTGGTAGTCGAGTAGACATGGTCATATACACCCAGTTCTACAACGGTAGACATGGTTATATACACCCAGTTCTACAACGGTAGATATGGTTATATACACCCAGTTCAACAGTGGTAGTCGAGTAGACATGATCATACACCCAGTTCTACAACGGTAGACGAGTAGACATGGTTATATACACCCAATTCTACATCGGTAGTCGAGTAGACATGGTCATATACACCCAGTTCTACAACGGTAGTCGAGTAAACATGGTTATATACACCCAGTTCTACAACGGTAGACATGGTTATATACACCCAGTTCAACAGTGGTAGTCGAGTAGACATGATCATACACACAGTTCTACAACAGTAGTCGAGTAGACATGGTTATATACACCCAATTCTACAACGGTAGTCGAGTAGACATGGTTATATACACCCAGTTCTACAACGGTAGTGGAGTAGACATGGTCATATACACCCAGTTCTACAACGGTAGACATGGTTATATACACCCAATTCTACATCGGTAGTCAAGTAGACATGGTTATATACACCCAGTTCTACAACGGTAGACATGGTCATATACACCCCGTTCTAAAACGGTAGTCGAGTAGACATGGTTATATACACCCAGTTCTACAACGGTAGTCGAGCAGATATGGTTATATACACCCAGTTCTACAACGGTAGACATGGTTATATACACCCAATTCTACAACGGTAGACATGGTTATATACACCCAGTTCTACAACGGTAGACATGGTTATATACACCCAGTTCTACGGTGGTAGTCGAGTAGACATGGTCATATACACCCAGTTCTACAACGGTAGACATGGTTATATACACCCAGTTCTACAACGGTAGACATGGTTATATACACCCATTTCTACAACGGTAGACATGGTTATATACACCCAGTTCTACAACGGTAGACATGGTTATATACACCCAGTTCTACGGTGGTAGTCGAGTAGACATGGTCATATACACCCAGTTCTACAACGGTAGACATGGTTATATACACCCAGTTCTACAACGGTAGACATGGTTATATACACCCAGTTCTACAACGGTAGACATGGTTATATACACCCAGTTCTACAACGGTAGACATGGCTATATACACCCAGTTCTACAACGGTAGACATGGTTATATACACCCAGTTCTACAGTGGTAGTCGAGTAGACATGGTCATATACACCCAGTTCTACAACGGTAGACATGGTTATATACACCCAGTTCTAAAACGGTAGACATGGTTATATACACCCAGTTCTACAACGGTAGACATGGTTATGTACACCCAGTTCTACAACGGTAGACATGGTTATATACACCCAGTTCTACAACGGTAGATATGGTTATATACACCCAGTTCTACAACGGTAGATATGGTTATATACACCCAGTTCTACAACGGTAGATATGGTTATATACACCCAGTTTACAGTGGTAGTCGAGTAGACATGGTCATATACACCCAGTTCTACAACGGTAGACATGGTTATATACACCCAGTTCTACAACGGTAGACATGGTTATATACACCCAGTTCTACAGTGGTAGTCGAGTAGACATGGTCATATACACCCAGTTCTACAACGGTAGACATTGTTATATACACCCAGTTCTAAAACGGTAGACATGGTTATATACACCCAGTTATACAACGGTAGACATGGTTATATAGACCCAGTTCTACAACGGTAGACATGGTTATATACACCCAGTTCTACAGTGGTAGTCGAGTAGACATGGTCATATACACTCAGTTCTACAATGGTAGACATGGTTATATACACCCAGTTCTACAACGGTAGACATGGTTATATACACCCAGTTCTACAGTGGTAGTCGAGTAGACATGGTCATATACACCCAGTTCTACAACGGCAGACATTGTTATATACACCCAGTTCTAAAACGGTAGACATGGTTATATACACCCAGTTCTACAACGGTAGATATGGTTATTACACCCAGTTCTACAACGGTAGATATGGTTATATACACCCAGTTCTACAGTGGTAGTCGAATAAAAGCAAAGCAAGCAAAGCAAACAGTCGGCCGAAGCCGGAGGCGACCCGAAGGCTCCTCTTTCGATAGCTGCTACCCGAGGGTAGGGGTGGGCGCTACTCCTATCCCAAGATTTGCTCCCAGTTATTTAACTGGTACTCATTTTATCGACCCCAGTGGATGAAAGGTTATATGGTTATATACACCCAGTTCTACAACGGTAGACGAGTAGACATGGTTATATACACCCAGTTCTACAACGGTAGTCGAGTAGACATGGTTATATACACCCAGTTCTACAACGGTAGTCGAGTAGACATGGTTATATATACCCAATTCTACAACGGTAGTCGAGTAGACATGGTCATAGAGTTTATAGGGTATAATACGATAAGTTATTCTACATTATTACCAGGTCTGAAAGGGTTTGGGGAGTAGGCTTAGACAGGGAGTTTTGCAATCGTGTTAAGGGCGCGTATTGAAATATTTGATGACAAATGAAAGGCTACTTTTAGACGCACGTACTGTACTTCTTCCAAGGTTCATAATTAGTCAACCACAGCTGCGATGTTGAAGTTCTTACGAATTTATTGAATGTCAGTATCAATAATCTTCTACTACTGACTGACTACCTAATGAAATAAATAATCTTTGAAACATTGTATTGGGGGAAATGAAGGCGGAGTATCCGAAACTGGAATTTACGGTATCCCTCTGAGTTAATCTGGTGGAATTTTGTATCCAATGTATTATTACTAGTCAAAAGGTTGGCATAGGTTCATTTAGTCATATTCACGTGTTAAATGAAACCATTGTCTGTAGATTAATTAATAGATAGAATTTGGATCGGAAATGCTAATCCATAATACCTACTACAGTTCTCCCAACACAAAACGTACATTCCTAACTAACAATGGGCGTTGGCGAGTACAGGTTAAATGTGTTGGTTACCTGTTACAATATTGTAAATGGTCCCAATAAAGAAAGGCTTTATTGCCAATGTAATAATCCCTGTATGTATAGGCCTAATGGTTGCTACTGACGCTGTTTGGATGGTGACCAATCAGATGGCCTTCAAACCCATTTACCTTAGCAACGAGTATATAAAGGGACGCCACTGGTTGTTAGTTCATTCAGCGTCATTGCTTTACAACGAATAGCGCCGACGATTATAATAAACTATTGTTTTACTTTCTATTAAAGAATCTTTACAACACTAAACCAAAATGGTAAGTTAATAAATAATTCACTTTGATTGTCCGAATATTAACTGTATACTATTTGTATAACAACTCAAATCTACATTGAAATCTCCAAATTATTGACAATCTTAAATTATTT
>JAUCBJ010006236.1:0-22982 GCA_032718475.1 Nemertoderma westbladi | reverse complement strand
AACTACAGTAAATAATAAAGATAATAAAATATTTAGATTTTAAGTTTAAAAGAATTCGGAACTCCAAAAGATCATTTTAGTAACTAATTTCTATAAACTAATAATATCTAATATAACTAAATAATAAGATTATTAATATTGCACAGCGTAGTAACGTAAATACTGTGACTTTCCGTTTGAATATAAAACGTTTTACTTAACTAAACATATAATATTCATTATTATATACAGAAATCCAACACACGTTTCGCACTTCCTACATGATAATTCGACAATATTGTCATTTATTTAAATTTGGGAAATATTAGAAACATTAAACAGAGAAACTGTTGAAAAAATAAACGCAAATACAAACTAGATAAACTGCTAAAAACTATAACATTTGCACGTAAATGAGAACAACTGCTAATACTGGCTAACTTACTAGATATGTTACAGTAGAGCTACAACTACTAAACATCCCTCAGTTACAGGTTAAATTAATTACAAAGCACAAATACAACTTGCACCAACCATATTATACACAACACACACAAATAGAACCCTGGGAAATAAATATATTGCAGATTCAATTTAATAAGCGCAACGAAAAAAAAGTTCAACATGCAAAAAACTCAGCAAAATATCAAACATTCGTAGGAAACGAACTGATTCTCCATAAACTATTCAAGTTGCTAAATATACTCAAAAATCATAACTATTATAATAATAATAACGATAAAATATAGATATTACTGTATTTCATTTCCGAACTCAATTAGAAACATTATTAACATTAGCATTCTATCTCGGATTCCCGTTCCAAGTTCTCGAAATAAGCTCGAAGCGCCTGAATGTTCGACAGTATCTTCTTCTGATGGCCTATCAGGGTGATCCCCATATCGACGAGTTTCTGGACGTTCAGGTCCCGCAGTTCGTCCAGACTCACGCACCCGGCCTCCTCAAACACGTCTAGGTAGCGGTCCATCTTAATAACCCGCAGGAAATCCTCTATGTGAACGACGCAGTCGAAGGACACGGGCTCCTGCGCGCGGGAGACGCTATCGAAGCGACGCTGGGCCACGTAGTTGAGCATCGCGGGATTCCGTATGATCCGATCGAGTCGTTGACGGATGTCCGCGAACCGCGGGCGATTCGACCGCTCCTGGTGCCAACACTCCACCATGAGCGTGTAGATCGCGTCGGGGCAATCCATGGGGGGCGGCAGCCTGTAGCCCCCGTCCACCGCCTTGATAACGTCGTGGTTGCTCCAGTCCCAGTAGGGGCGCTCCCCGAAGCTCATGGCCTCCCATCCCACGATCCCGTAACTCCACACATCGCTCGCCGAGGTGAACTTCCTGAAGGCGATCGCCTCGGGGGCGGTCCACCGCACCGGTACCTTCCCGCCGTGCGTCGTGTACTCCCGACACCCGGAGGACCCGTCCAGCACCCGCGACAACCCGAAGTCGGCCACCTTGCAGACCAAACTCGCGCTCACTATGATATTCCGCGCCGCTAAATCCCTATGGATGTAGCCCATATCGGAGAGGTACTCCATCCCGCAGGCGACCCCCCTGAGCATACCGACCAACTGAATAGGCGTTAACTTACCGTCGTTGCCCCTCAGGAATTGATCTAACGCGCCGTTCTCCATAAACTCGGTGATTATCATAACCGGCTGCGACTTAGTCACGACGCCCTCGAGGTAGATGACGTTGCAGTGGTTGAACTGCCCCATTATCGAAGCCTCCGCGAGGAAATCCTTAATATTCTTATCCGAGGATCCCGTTTTTAAGGTTTTTATCGCGACGGCTTTCAACTGTTGGTTCTTATCGTTGGTCTTCAGCAGTCCCTTGCAGACATCCCCGAACTCGCCGCCTCCGATGACGCTGTGTATCGCGACCAAGGAGACGTCGATCTCCTTCGCGAACTCCCGCACGGCCTGTCCGAGGTCCTCGTACGTGTGCGGATCCACGTAGACCCGATCGGATCGCACCGGGAGCTTCATCTCGGTCCCCCGGAAGCCCTCCAACGAGTCCACGTGTTTGTACCCGCGGGTCTTACGGATCACCGCCACCAGGATGATGCAGACGACCACGATGAGGACGACCACGGAGGCGCTCACCCCGATGATGATCCCGGTGTGGGCCGTGAAGATGTTGGCGACGCCGTCGTGCCGATGGTTCGACTCGGAGGCGCCCCCGGTGCCGGAGCGGGGCGCCGAGACCGGATCCGAGAACTTCCCGAAGCCGCCGTGGATGTCGACGCCCACCTGGAAGGTGTACTCGTGCTCGGGGTTCAGTTCCCCGACCACCGCGTGCGTCGTGTTCACAGAGAGGTCGCTGTGGTACCCGTCGTGGCGGTCACGATGGAACACCCTCACGATGTAACCGAGGATCTCCTCCGCTGGATAATTAGGCGCCGACCATCGCAAAGATACCGACGTCGATGTGAAGTTAGTCACGGAGAGGTTGGCGATGCTGACAGCCTCCCCGGTGGAGACCGAGATAGCGCTGAACAACGTCTCGGTGGATTTAGCGAACTGAGAGACTCCGTTCTCGGAGAAGACCCGGAAGGTGTAGCGAGTCTCGGGGGTTAGATGGGTCACGGTGACGTTGGTACCGAGGATCCGCGTACGCGAGGGATCCCATAGGACGCCGTGGTCGCACAGCGGACACTCCACGTAGTAGGAGAGGTCGCCGCGACCGCCGTCGTTAACCGGGGGCTCCCACGCGAGGAGGACTACGGTTCGCTGCACCGAGGCGGTGAGATTGCGCGGTTCCGAGGGCGGGCTGGCGCACGCGTCGGGCACGGAATCCCGCGCGCCGCGGTAGAACCCCGGGGTGCACTTACAGCTGGTAGAGCCGGGGTTGAGCGACTCAGAGTGCGGCGGGCAACGCAGACAGGCGGTGTTCCCGTACGAGGGTTTGTAGAAACCGGTGGGGCAGGTGTTGCAGGTGGTTCCGTCCGCGCCCGGCTCGTGGCCCTGGATGCACTCGCAGCCCTCGAGACCGCCCTGGAACTCGTACCAATCCCCCTTGGAGGTGCAGTGCGCCACGGGGGCCCGCTGCGAGTCGGACGCTGCTCGCTTCACGCAGCGGCCCTCCACGATGGTGACCACTTGGTATCCGCCGGTGTCCGTGGCGGTCCGCGGGAACTCGGCCAGATTGGTCGTCATCGCGGGACAGAAGTTGTAGTAAACGTAGAGCCGCTGGATCCCGGTACAGGAACCCTCATCGTGGAAGGCCAAGTAGAATCCCTGCTGAGTTAAATCCGAAATCTCGAAGGTTTTATTGTTTATCGCGTTTTTCCCTTCGTGGAATCCCTCACCCGCTACTTTGGCGATCTTTTTGAATCCTGGGTGATCCACGGAAGGGATTACTCCGGGATTGGCCTCGAAGTAGTAGAGATCGAAAGTCTCCTTGCAGACTTTATTAACTGCGGATTTTACCTCTTCCGCTTGCAAACTGCTGCAATCCATCATAGAGAATATAATGTTTATCTTTATGTTGGTGGCTTTCTCGCGGGATATGTAGCGAGTTCGAACCCAGTGGTCCTTCTTGTCGTTGGTGATGTCGCAGACCTGGTAAGCGCGGGAGGTTGAGCGACCAGATTCGTCGTACTTGGAGACCTCCACCCAGCCGTATCTGGCCCCGTTGTCCTTGTCCTGGGGCGACGAGTACGCGGTCCATTGGAGTTTGGAGGGTTGGTTGAACGTGTCGTATAATACGTCACGGTCGCCTTGATTACCGGGTATCAGGGAACCGACAAAGTAAATCGCGAGAAAATATTGGAATATCATATTCGAGTGATTAATTATCCCGTTTCTATAGCAACAAATCCTCTCAATCAACCATTTTGTACTAAATCCACTAATTCTATAATCTAGCAGACCATAATTAATGCTGCTACCGGTATGAAGTTGAAATTGTATATAAAGAGATAGGCCTACCCCTTGCAATGATAATGAACAATGAACAAAGGTAAAACAATACAGCAATTAATAGTAAAGCAAATATATATGTAAATAATAATAGACTAAATCTAGTTGCCTTGCCTACAGCCTAGGCCTATCTCAAATCATAGGATTAAACCTTACTACCGGTGTAACAGAGACCTAGTGCCTACCGGTAGTGCAGTAGTGTATTCTCACTCCCGGTGCGGTGTATTTTTTTTTATCTTCTACTCTACAGTACTTTACTATATACAAATCTCCGTTCGCTTAACCTGTTCTGCTCTTAACTGTATGCTTATAACGAATAAAACTTAAATTTCACTAAAAAATCACCCCGAGTATGGAGTAGTTTCACCCCCGGTTAAAATACCCTAGGCCTAGTGAATTCTAACCGTGGGGTGAAAATACACTCAGACACTAGGGAATTTTATCCGATAGGTGAATTTTTTTGTGGGTGGAAATTTTCTGCTACCTACACCGGTAACGGCAAACTTGAGTAAAAATAATAACAGTATTAGTCCTGTACCGGTACCTGTAGTCAGTTAGTACTGTAGTAGGCCTATACCAGTCAGGGATGTTAAGTGTTCTTTTATCAGTTTATTGTACTTTTCTTTTATGTTCTTTTATAATAAAAGAACAATTCGATATTTTTAGCGAATTGTTCTTTTATTATGGAATTACTACGAATCTGCAAACGTAGTGAGAAAATCGACCCTAACAACCATCCGCAGGCATGTAGCCTAAGGCCGCGTTCACACTACCGAGTCAAAGTCAAAGTCAAAAGAAAATAAATAGGCCTACAGCCTGACAGCTAGCTAGCAATAATAAATAATAATACATTATGTAGGCCCAATATAATACATAAGGGCATTCTAGAAAATTTAATTTCCTGTGATTATGTTTTACATTTTGACTTTTGACTTTGACTCAGTAGTGTGAAGTGAACCCGGCCTAACTCTAGAAACGAAAATTATTTGATTGTCAATATAGCTAGGCTGCTAGGGTTGTGTTACAGGAACTGTCCAAAATAATGCAAAGTACGAAGTCTGGAAGTAGATCTAATACAAAAAAATAATATTAATTATGTAATTAGTGTAATTATTGAATTACCTGTCTGTCTGTCTGTAGCCTATATATGTTCTGTTCTGTGGTGGTAATTTTCCAGTAGTTATATTTTACTCCTTTACTCACATGTTGTGCAATCCCACTTTAATTATTTATAGGACACTGCGTTGTACATTATAGCCAATGTATAGATTTAAGGACCCCCTTCAGCCCTTGGAAATAAGCTGCAAAGCTTTAGGGAATCCTATATGTTATGTTGGACAATACATTTATACCGGTACATTGTTTGGTGTATTTGTTATTGTTTTTACATAATGTATAAATAAATCTATCTATCTATAGATTACTTTTCTGCTTTTATGCCATTAATTTTTATCTATCTTATCATTATTTATTCATTTTATTTGTTTAAAACGGATCCTCCACCATCCACTGTGATAAATAATCTTTTATTCAGTTACACTTCACAGCTACACGTTGCCCCATTTTATTGTACCGGTACTACAGTACTATGGCTGTCTGGCTGTATGGAGACATGCCGTAAATGCTAAATGCAGAAATGTGTATCTGCCTGGCCTAATTGTGTTGTTTATCATTTAGCCTAGTAGAATAACTAAATTTTTGAGTTATTCTTATATTTTTAAAGTTTAATTTCCACTTACATGGGCCTATCGTGATTTATGGGACGGATCAATATAAGTTCTCAACTTTCTTGTTCCTGTAACTTTTAATAATAGGCCTAATAATATACTGATATACTGACAGACACAGCGGACAAAAAATGACAATGACATGACATACACAACACATCGCGGTTATCACATCCCATCCGCATCACATCCATTGCTGCATTGTGTTGTTTGATTGTCGCATTGCAGAATTGTCATTGTCCATGCAGCTATGTTCTTCTATGTCATATCATGTCAAGGCAGCAGCACAGTACCGGACCAGTACTCAGTACAGCACTCAGCACGAGCACAGCACAGCAGCACTGCAACAGTACCTCTCAGCCTCTACCTCACCACATACAATCCTACATGACGCTTCGGTCACGACGGTCTGACGGTCAGTCGCTCGCGCTGGCCGCTGGGTATGGACTGCAGACAGGTTCGGATACAATACGGTACAAACAGCTGAACAGACAAAAGCAAAACAGAAAAAGGTTAAGGTTTATCTACCACCTTCGACATCGACCTTACCTAGAGCTGTATAGTAACAGGGTACCGTACCGCAGTACCGTGATGTAAATACTAAATACAGAAATAGATACCATAGTGTAAAGGCAAGCAACATAAAATAATCACACACCAGTAGAAAACGTACATTGGTAGTGGCATCCTTGCAATTATTATTAAAAACCAAGAGTAGCCAACCAACATAACAAAAGCGACCAATAAGGGAGCACTAAATACAACAATTCCCCCAATCAGAGGGCTGCTTGCCTTGCTTTAGCTACTAATATTCTTCTTTCAATTCCAACAGGGGGCGCTTTAAACGCCAATGCCCTGAACGGGCCATCCAGCGAGCTATAATAATTATTGGTTCCCAGAGATTGTCTTCTTTTAAAACAATGACAGACAGAGAAAGTGCAATTTAATTGTCCTATTTAATTGTGGTTTTAGTCAGTTTAGGAGGTGAGCCAATTATTAAAAGAGAACTACATAACTTTTCTGTGGCCAGGGCGGTCCCTTTGAATCTTTGATGTATTTACAACTTGTATATAGGCGGTATCCCTTTAATCTAATCTTCATGATTCGGTATAATAAATATATAAGTATTTGTGTAGTCTATAATCACGACACGATCATATCATAGTAAGACATAACCATGCCAGGCCAACTATATTGCATAACGTATATAGACGGCCATCTAAATTGCTGAAGAGCTCCAAAAAGTACCTAAGGTTTTGAGTTTATTATTATGAGGCAGAATTAAAAACGCTTGTGAAGTTATCTCAGCTGTTTCTCAAATAATTCAGATATTTTGTTACATATTTGGAATCCTGGCAACGTAAGCTTTCTGAATTACTACTAATGTGAAGAATGGCCACGATACGGAGGGTGCGATTTCGCAAAACACACTTTTTAAACGCTTATAAAAAATTGATAGATAAAGGCAAAATCGAAAATTCCGGCTCCAATGGCAGGGCCAGGGAGGGTAGGAGCTAGAATTTTGCGCCACAATGAGAGCCCCCCCCCCCCCCCCTCACTAACAAAAAATTACACAAAATTATAAAGTTGCAAATTTAAAGATTTATAAATAAACTTTGAGTGATTTGAGTGAAGCAAATTCGGTAATTACTAATTAATACATCTAATTTAATAATATCTAATATTTCTGATATGAAAGTTATTGCTTAAAATGTAATTGGATTTACTAAATAAATAATTAAAATATATATATTATAATAACTGTATATCGCAATTATTGTTTTCTCTTTCGATGTTGTCAACTCCCACTAAATCGATGTTGCGGTTCGAATGAGCTTAATATCGGTGCAAATATTAATAGGCCCAGAATAAGTTCCTAAGTTAGAAATGTGTCCATCGTAGCCGAAGTGCTTCCTCAAAGGATGATAAGCCGCTAAAAAATAAATAATCAGCATTGACCAAGGCTGGGGGAAGAAAGCCAGACTTTCGCCAAAACTCGTAACACCAATAATTTGAGCACCAAATTTCATATGCTCTCGGTTCAAATTTGAATAAAGGGAACCAAAGCTCGTATTATACTATAGAATCTTAGCTAAAAGGGCTAGACAAGAACAATTGTAATCCTATCACGTGCTATGCTACATTTATTTTATTAAGAAGTTAATATTATAGACTAACTAATGGCATCAAATATAATTCCATTGGTGTATTTGTTTTTACGAAGTTAATATAAAAAACGGCAGAAAATATAATTACATAGTGAGTTTAGATAAAATGTAGAATGTAGACTTATCATTATTATATGGTAGACTAACGTTTCATTTGCATATAGGCCTAGTCTGTATTTGTTCTTTGTTGTATTAACATTATAACATTTGCAGTACTTGGTCTGTTAGAAGTTGTCGTAGCAGAGATTTTTTATATATATAAAGAGGATAACCATATTATTACTCATCCTACATTCAAAGGCGGCACACTTCCGCCTTTAACCATTTACGAAATTTATAAATGTTTCATTTGAACCCCATGGGCGGCACACTGCCGCCTTAATCATTTGTAACAAAATTATTGGCTAAATTGAAATTAAATTGCATAAATTATGCAATTTAAAATGCCCTCAAACCAATACCCTTCATTCAATATTAAATTAACTTTCTAGACCAGTTTTTCCTGCCGCCCAACACGAATATGAACTTTTCCGCCCCGTTATAAGGAAGTTATAAAAGGTTTTAAATAAAGGCGGCAGTCTGCCACCCCGGGGTTCAGGATAATAATTTGTAAAGGCGGCTAAAAGTTATAATTATATAAAGGCGGCACACTGCCGCCTTTATGCGCATGATCCTGGATTATTTAGAAAGAAAAAGGCAGCGGTGTACCGCGTACCGCCTTTTTTTAAGTTTTGGTACGCAAAGGGTTAATACAGCTTGTTAGAAAGTCTCACCCTAAGTCATAACTCACAAAGCCGGCGGCAGTTCTTCAGTCTGACGTTAGAGGGCGTAATGTCTAAATGTAATCAAATCATTTTGTGGTTTCAAATCATTTTCAGCTGCTGCAGTCATTCTTTCACGATAACTTTATGGAGAGACCAAGAGCAAAATATGGCTTCATTTTGTTTGATATGTTTTAGGGTTTTATCAACTATTTGAATGGCAGTTCCATTTATGAAGCACAAAATTGTTACTTTGCAAACAAACAAAAATGCCAGACAACAACTGAAAGAGGTCACAATATTATTATTCACCTGCAATAATAAAATAATAAATAATGAATTGTAGCACTGTAAACACACACAATGTCAAAGGTACTTTAATTAATGTAAAGGTTAATTTTAGGATGTCAAGTAATTAATATCATCTAAAGAATAAAACACAATCCCGGCACAAAACAACAAGATGCGCAAATACATTTAGCGCAACATACGGGAATCAATAAGTCTACTAGCCAATCCATTTCAGCCCTAAAGTAGTCGCTAGAAAAGTGTCACAATCCGATAACTCCTCTATAATCTTGGTGGTTGGTTTACCGAAACCGTGACCGGCCTTTGTTTCTATCCGAATAAGCAAAGGGTTCTTCTGTCCCGAAGTGGCGCCCAGCTTATACTGCAGCTCGGAGATGAGCTTATAGGAATGGAGCGGCGACACTCGGTCGTCGTGGTCGCTGGTAGCCAACAACATAGCGGGGTAGTCAACGTCGCCGGAAGGCACGTTGTGCAACGGGGAGTAACTGCGGATATATTCGTAGAACTCGGGGCTGGCGGGGTCCCCGTAATCCGATACCCAAGCGGGCCCGATGGTGAACCGGTTGTACCGCAGCATGTCCATAACCCCGACGTGGGACACGCAGGCCTTGTAGAGCCCGGGACGCCGGTTTATAGTGGCTGCGACAACCAGACCGCCGCCCGAGCCCCCGGTCAGCACCAACCGGTCGCTGGCGGTGTATCCCGCGTCTATAAGGTACTCAGCGGCCGCTTCTAAATCCTCGAAACTATTCTTCTTGTTGAGATTCGAACCGGCGTCTCGCCAATCCCTCCCGTACTCCCCGCCGCCGCGGACGTTGGCCACCGCGTAAACCCCACCGAGATTCAACATCCACGGAATGATAGAGATACTAAAATGCGGTTTAATAGATACATTGAAACCTCCGTAAGCGTAGATCTTAGTTGGGTTGCTTCCGTCTAAAAGGATATCCTTCTTGTGGACTATAAACATGGGGATTCTAGTGGAATCCTTGGAATTATAGAAAACCTGAGTGACTCGGAATAAATCAGAGTCGAATCCGTCTACTGCGGTCTCTCGGAAGAGAGTCGGTTTAACTTCCGACTCGGAGAAATCCACCCGGAAAGTGCGACCCGGGGTCAAAAAGGAGACGAACTTAAAGAACACCTCGCTGTACTTGCGATCCCCGGAGCAACCGTGCACCGTGCCTACGTCCAAGGGGATCGCGAACAGTCTGCCGCCGGTTCGCAGGTCGTGGACGAACAACTCACTCTTTACGTCGTGTAGGTAACAGAGCAGCAGTTTGTCGCGGTCGCAGCAGACCACCCAGTCCAAGGGGTCGTCGCAGGTGGGAATTAGGTCGGAAAACTCCCGACTATCCGAGGAAATATCGATAGTAACGATTTTATTATTCGGAGCGCCGGAATTTGTCTTAAAGGCAAATAACGGTCCGTCATTAGCGACGTAGTCGTAACTCGATTCGAAATTATCCACAATAGAGAGACACTCCAAACGGCCTGTTATCTTGCCGCCTGTCTTTCTGAGATCGCAGATATGCAGCTGGTTTGAAGGTTCGCAACCATGGTGCGTGGTTACTACGACGTAGTTACCGCAATCCGTTACCTCGGCGTACACCATCCACGTAGGGTGGTCGGGTTCCTCGGCGCACAGGACGTCCGCGGACTGCTCCGAACCCAACACGTGGTAACGCAGTAGTTGGTTCTCGTTCTTGGTGGTTGACTTACCGGTGGCCTCTCCCTGCTCCAAGGAGTACGTGTTGTAGAAGACTCCAGCCCCGTCGTGCGTCCACTCCAGACAGCTGTACTTGACCCGCTCGAGTTTGTCCGGGAGGTTCTCCCCTGTCGCCACAGTTCGGAAATAAACCGTAGACCAATCGGATCCTTTCTCGCTGAGTCCATAAGCGCATATGGCACCATCCTCACTGAACGACAGGGACGTAAGCGATATGCTACCGTCTGCTGCAATCTCATTCGGGTCTATAAAAGCAACTCCTTTCTCAGAAAGCGAGCTTTGTTTGTAAAGAACATATTGATTTTGAAGTCCACTATTATGGTAATAAAAATAATTATCACCTTTTCTAAAAGGAGAACCGTATTTTTCGAAGTCCCAGAGTTTAGTGAGTTTGTTCTTATAATTTTCGCGAATTGAACTGCCATTGGCTTCTAGGTACGAATTAGTGATCTGATTTTGTTTGGTCACAAATTCTTTAGTTTCTTCGGCCTCAGGATCTTCCAGCCACAAGTAAGGATCGTCTATTTTCCGATCTCCAAGTGAGTAGGATAGTGTGGAATCCCTTCGAACCGTAGGATAATCCATAGATCTAAGAAAGTAACTGATAACAGGTAGGCCTACTGCTATACGGGTAAGTAACAGAGTTCCGGTAGCGATAAGACACCGACCAAAGAGAAACCGATGGTATAACAGTATAACACAACAGCACAACGTCCTGATGTTAGAACGCAGATCTGTGTGCAGCGTGCAGTCAGCACGTGGCATTGGATAGTCTCGATCTAAATAAAACGTCATGCATTGAACTGACAAAAAATAAATATCATTATATCATTCGTTGGGCTTTGGGCTTTATACTGTACAATATTATTAGGCACACAGCTTGGCAAAACACAAAATACGATGGGATCGAACTGGGAACCCCCGGGTTGGAAATTTGAAGCCATCTCGGCGAATTAATATTCCTCAATGTTAAATTATCAATTTAAGGGAAAAGGAGCAGGTTACAGATGAACGTTATTCTAACCAAAACAATGAACTTTAAGTCAAAGGTTACAGTTTTATTTTTGGGTGTAATCAGCTGTTATTTGAGGCGATTTTCCCCAGGAGAGGGATTAATTTTGTCCCCCCATCTGAAGATTTGACGCTCTAACCATTCTTTAGTACTAACTGTAGTATGACTGTTAGAGTGTATAATTAATTATTGTGGCCGTGATGGTTAATATGACTAGACTACCCTTTCAGTGTAGCGAGTTGTTAAAGACGGCCAAGCACTGTAGGGTTGAGCACAGTGGCAGCATATGATGGTATTAAAAGATTGGTTGCCATGAGGAGGTAAATTGCGGATATACAAGGTATCAGATAGTATTTCCAGGTCTATATTTTACCTGAGCCGCTAGCTGAATGGTTAGAGCGTCAGACTTCCATCCTGGAGGTCACCAGTTCGATCCCACCCGGAATTACAAAGCTGTGTCCAAAGAAAGTTATAATAAAATATGAAATGAAACACTAACTCATTCCCCAAAGCACCAATATTTAATCCAATAATAAATTATAAAAATATTAGGGCCATCTAAACAACAGGCCTTAAGGCGACTGGTAACTGTGTAGGGATGGAGGATAATTAGAGCACGAATTAATCATCAAGATTTAAAAATATGTGATTTTTTACTTTGCCAAAAGAGTCAAATTTGATTTTACCGGTGCAGTACGTTATTCTAAAGATTCCAATTTAAGATGCGAAAGCCGGGATAGATTATTTTCGGGTAGATTGCAACGCTTAATGTAAACACTGTCAATAGTTTTCTGGGCGTCGACCATTTTAAACAAGTCACTAGTGCATTCGGAAAGTTGCGCGAATATCTATCTTGATTCTTAATTCTTATCCATGTTAACTTTTAGATATAAATTTGTGTTAATTTGTTTGTAAAACTTTGCAAGAAATACACGTGCAAGAAACTGGTCATTAACAATAGGGGTCATTGCCGTTGCCTTTCTTAAATATAGGTACTATGAATGCTGAGTGCCAAATAGTCGGTGATGAGTGCGTCAAAAAAGAAACATTAAAAATAATAAATAATAGAAAGAGGGCCCTGCTAACTCACACGAAAGTTTGTGAAGAAGAACAGTCCGGTGTGCTGCTAGATTTGGGTTTCAGATTACGCAACATGGCCAAAACGGCAGCGGGATTTAAATTCACTGAACTGATAGAAGAACCATTAAAGAGTGGAATATTCGGTAAAATTTGATATCCATTGTAAATCTTTAAGATCCGTGATAAATATCAGCTTTTATGTTTTGTCGAAAATAATCATCTCACCATTATGTTAAAGGCCTGGAATCCAAGCCTTATATACGCCTAGAATTAACATTTATTTGAATAGTGTGTTATGATTTACAAGAGTTAAGAATCTTACTTTCGGCATGAAAAGTTCTTTCGGCTCCCCTGTGTGCCGCTTTCTTTGGAGGCCAACTTAGCGCAAAGTTTGTATTTGTTGATACGGCTACGGGTGGGTCTGCGCCGCCACTGCCGCTTTTTGCTTTTTACGATGGTAATAATTTTATTTTTAATTGCGGCTTTAGAGACACCCTAGGGAGAAATTTCGAGATGCCCGTTTGAGTGCACCTTCACAAATTTCCTAGTATATCATTGACACAGTATATATTATATATTGATTTGCAGTTAAATATAAAATTATTTAAATAAATAGAAAAACCAACATTATCAGAATTTTTAAAACCAATATACAAATCTGAATAGAATTTAATAAAATTAATTAATAATAAAATTTTGACAGACAACACTGAAGTAGACAGAAATACAGTATGGTCGCTTTTGGAGAACGGTTGGTAAGTAAAAATGTCAGCAACAATAATTGATTCAAAAATACTTGGACTAACACATTACCTAAATAGGAGGGCACGAGTTGTAATTGAGAAAGGCCATTTTCCAAAAAACAATTAGAAAAAGTATTATAACAAACAAAGAGAGTCTGCGGGTAGGAAATTATATAATCAGGCAGGTTGCTATCCCAAGTAATGAAACAGACCTATCATACCGACAGAGACCTGAAAGTTTATATATGAAACATAATTGAGTATCCTTATTTAGAGGAGATGATAAGGAGCAAGAGGAGGGCGGCCCGGTGGTCGCTACAGGGGAAAAATTCCTCCCGGAGAGGCACCATCAATGTCGACTGCAACCACCTCAACATCAGAAAAATAGCGCCAACAGTCTGAATAGGACTAACCATGTAATATTAAATATAGTATTACAGGGACTAACTACTGTAATAAACTCTTCCTCTAAAGTAACTAAAATTGCGACAAACCTTAGGGTGGTGCCCTTAGATTTGCGGTCACACCTACATTATGTTAAAATTACTGCCAATGGATTTGTTAAAAACCAACACGGATTCGGAAACAACGGGTAAACTGGTCCGAATTTTTCCCGTTGATATTGCGGATTCATGAGCTCATTATTCATTCACCCTCTCATTCACCCGTATAACAATAACTATTTATAACATTGTGTGAAATGAAAATTTGAGTGTATTTGTGAACCGAGCGAGCGCTGCGAGGAAGGTATACATAAATACACAAGGTTCATAAAAGCTGAATAGTGCGCCGTATAAGAAAACTGCATGTTTTTATTTCCGCTGCAGGTTATTTAATATATTTAATTAATACACTATATTCTATAATATTGTGTTTATGTATGAATTATAATTATTTATGAATATAATATTAGCCTCATAAGTATGAAACCAAACAATGAGTATATATAATTTAAATTATCCAATATAATTTAATACGTTTCATAATCACAAACAATTCTCAATCATTAATTTGTAAGAATTTTTTAAAAATAACCATTCAGATCGTCTCCCTTCGAGACGCTCACCTCGCTCACCCCAGACGTGTCGCAAAAACCGATAAAACTCAATGGTATTCTAACACCCCGTATAAACATAAAGAGTTCGCTCTGAGAAGCCCAAACTGTAACCCTAGCCCCAAAGCCTCAGTGTCACTGAATTAACGGGAAATGTGAATCTTGCTGGCCAAGCAAAATGGGTCCGCAGAGCAAACTTTACTCACGAGAGTGTTTATTTACGCGTCCAATCTCCGTTCGAAAAATGAAACTGTAAACAGTCAATGACTGCTTTTATGGTAGAATACCATGCCAATAGCCAATGTAACCTGTTCCTTTCCATAAATTGATAATTAATCATCTTAATTTACTAAGATGAGATTTGCGTCAATATTCCCCCATGTTTCCGATGTCAATACTAGTTGTGTAAAGTAATGTTTAATTTTGGAATAAAATAATAAGCCAATGACGAATGACATACAAAACAAAATGCGGCTGGCTTACAACAGATTTTAATTTTACTACTACTGTACAGTACAACATGCAGTAGGCCTAGACATCGTTTACAAAGTTATAGAGGGTTAGGCTTCCCATATGGGCTTTTCGTCCTCTGTTCTTTGGCTATTGGGAACCCAGTATTGGCTATATATCAGTCTCCACGCCCACGCATCCTGCTGACACGGCGGCCGAAGGCCCCCCAAATCAGCCGGTAAATTCTCTCGCGGTAGGAGTTTATGCAGACTGGAGAGGTTGTTCGAATGTTTGTGAATCTAAAACAAATAGGAGTTTATGCAGACTGGAGAGGTTGTTCGAATGTTTGTGAATCTAAAACAAATAGGAGTTTATGCAGACTGGAGAGGTTGTTCGAATGTTTGTGAATCTAAAACAAATAGGAGTTTATGCAGACTGGAGAGGTTGTTCGAATGTTTGTGAATCTAAAACAAATAGGAGTTTATGCAGACTGGAGAGGTTGTTCGAATGTTTGTGAATCTAAAACAAATAGGAGTTTATGCAGACTGGAGAGGTTGTTCGAATGTTTGTGAATCTAAAACAAATATGAGTTTATGCAGACTGGAGAGGTTGTTCGAATGTTTGTGAATCTAAAACAAATAGGAGTTTATGCAGACTGGAGAGGTTGTTCGAAAGTTTGTGAATCTAAAACAAATAGGAGTTTATGCAGACTGGAGAGGTTGTTCGAATGTTTGTGAATCTAAAACAAATATGAGTTTATGCAAACTGGAGAGGTTGTTCGAATGTTTGTGAATCTAAAACAAATATGAGTTTATGCAGACTGGAGAGGTTGTTCGAATGTTTGTGAATCTAAAACAAATATGAGTTTATGCAGACTGGAGAGGTTGTTCGAATGTTTGTGAATCTAAAACAAATATGAGTTTATGCAGACTGGAGAGGTTGTTCGAATGTTTGTGAATCTAAAACAAATATGAGTTTATGCAGACTGGAGAGGTTGTTCGAATGTTTGTGAATCTAAAACAAATAGGAGTTTATGCAGACTGGAGAGGTTGTTCGAATGTTTGTGAATCTAAAACAAATATGAGTTTATGCAGACTGGAGAGGTTGTTCGAATGTTTGTGAATCTAAAACAAATAGGAGTTTATGCAGACTGGAGAGGTTGTTCGAATGTTTGTGAATCTAAAACAAATATGAGTTTATGCAGACTGGAGAGGTTGTTCGAATGTTTGTGAATCTAAAACAAATATGAGTTTATGCAGACTGGAGAGGTTGTTCGAAAACTTGAGGCAAAATAGTTAGTTTAAATGCATTCTATGTGCATTATATTGTGCAATTAGGCATAATGTGCCGATGGGCATTCGGTATGGTACCACTGCAAACGCCGAATAGTGAGCGAATAGCGGTAAACTACACCAACTCCGTGGCAAACTTTATGGAATTGTGGTGTACCACCAGAATTCTAACCTTTTCTTTGGATCTGGTGTTTAGAAATGGCCTAATCATAGCCAACGCCGCCTGCATAAACCACGGCGGGTTTATTAGATGAACTTCATCTATAACTATTGGTAGACTATCTTCAAGGGCGTCTACAGTTAGTTTCAGTTCCCGCACTGTTAGTTCTTTAGCCTAAAATAATTAAAACGAAATGAAAGATAGGAAAAATATATTGGCCTACGAAATTAAAAAGTAGAAAAATATTGATAAATATAATAATAATTCAGCTAAATTAATATAATACCGAATTATTGATCGTGATAAATTCTAAAACGTAATAATTATTTCTTATGATATATTTCTTACATTAGATTTGTAAATTGTACTTTTACATGTCTTTGAAGGCCTATATCTTTTGTATAAATTGTCAATATTACTTGACATTATAGGCAGCAAGTGTAGCGTTTAGCGCATTATATTCCAATATGGCACATTACAAATAATTTAAAACACCCCGCGTACTGTAATATTATAAAAATTGCGTTACTTCATCTTCATAGGGCCTTATAACTTTTGGCCTACCGATATACTGCAATATTTAAAATTATAATTCAATGCGACAATCACCCACTAGATGGCGTAATCACCTGATCGAATGTAAAAGAAACGAAATCGACGATGAACACGACTTTGTATGGCAACAAACAATTTACCGAATCGTCGGAAATCTTCTCAAGGGAGAGTAGCAGAGCCCGCAATACCTGGCGATATGGATACCTAAAGTATATGAGTAATATTATACTGTCGGCCTACAGTAGGTACTAATAAGGAGAGTAGCAGAGCCCGCAATACCTGGCGATATGGATACCTAAAGTATATGAGTAATATTATACTGTCGGCCTACAGTAGGTACTAATAATGAGAGTAGCAGAGCCCGCAATACCTGGCGATATGGACACCTAAAGTATATGAGTAATATTATACTGTCGGCCTACAGTAGGTACAGTACTAATAAGGAGAGTAGCAGAGCCCGCAATACCTGGCGATATGGACACCTAAAGTATATGGGGAATATTATACTGGCGGCCTACAGTAGGTACTAATAAGGAGAGTAGCAGAGCCCGCAATACCTGGCGATATGGATACCTAAAGTATATGAGTAATATTATAGTGTCGGCCTACAGTAGGTACTAATAAGGAGAGTAGCAGAGCCCGCAATACCTGGCGATATGGATACCTAAAGTATATGAGTAATATTATACTGTCGGCCTACAGTAGGTACTAATAAGGAGAGTAGCAGAGCCCGCAATACCTGGCGATATGGATACCTAAAGTATATGAGTAATATTATACTGTCGGCCTACAGTAGGTACTAATAAGGAGAGTAGCAGAGCCCGCAATACCTGGCGATATGGATACCTAAAGTATATGAGTAATATTATACTGTCGGCCTACAGTAGGTACTAATAAGGAGAGTAGCAGAGCCCGCAATACCTGGCGATATGGATACCTAAAGTATATGAGTAATATTATACTGTCGCCCTACAGTAGGTACTAATAATGAGAGTAGCAGAGCCCGCAATACCTGGCGATATGGATACCTAAAGTATATGAGTAATATTATAGTGTCGGCCTACAGTAGGTACTAATAAGGAGAGTAGCAGAGCCCGCAATACCTGGCGATATGGATACCTAAAGTATATGAGTAATATTATACTGTCGGCCTACAGTAGGTACTAATAAGGAGAGTAGCAGAGCCCGCAATACCTGGCGATATGGATACCTAAAGTATATGAGTAATATTATAGTGTCGGCCTACAGTAGGTACTAATAAGGAGAGTAGCAGAGCCCGCAATACCTGGCGATATGGATACCTAAAGTATATGGGGAATATTATACTGTCGGCCTACAGTAGGTACTAATAAGGAGAGTAGCAGAGCCCGCAATACCTGGCGATATGGATACCTAAAGTATATGAGTAATATTATACTGTCGGCCTACAGTAGGTACTAATAAGGAGAGTAGCAGAGCCCGCAATACCTGGCGATATGGATACCTAAAGTATATGAGTAATATTATACTGTCGGCCTACAGTAGGTACTAATAAGGAGAGTAGCAGAGCCCGCAATACGTGGCGATATGGATACCTAAAGTATATGAGTAATATTATACTGTCGGCCTACAGTAGGTACTAATAATGAGAGTAGCAGAGCCCGCAATACCTGGCGATATGGATACCTAAAGTATATGAGTAATATTATACTGTCGGCCTACAGTAGGTACTAATAAGGAGAGTAGCAGAGCCCGCAATACGTGGCGATATGGATACCTAAAGTATATGAGTAATATTATACTGTCGGCCTACAGTAGGTACTAATAAGGAGAGTAGCAGAGCCCGCAATACCTGGCGATATGGACACCTAAAGTATATGGGGAATATTATACTGTCGGCCTACAGTAGGTACTAATAAGGAGAGTAGCAGAGCCCGCAATACCTGGCGATATGGATACCTAAAGTATATGAGTAATATTATACTGACGGCCTATAGTAGGTACTAATAAGGAGAGTAGCAGAGCCCGCAATACCTGGCGATATGGACACCTAAAGTATATGGGGAATATTATACTGTCGGCCTACAGTAGGTACTAATAAGGAGAGTAGCAGAGCCCGCAATACCTGGCGATATGGATACCTAAAGTATATGAGTAATATTATACTGTCGGCCTACAGTAGGTACTAATAATGAGAGTAGCAGAGCCCGCAATACCTGGCGATATGGACACCTAAAGTATATGGGGAATATTATACTGTCGGCCTACAGTAGGTACTAATAAGGAGAGTAGCAGAGCCCGCAATACCTGGCGATATGGATACCTAAAGTATATGGGGAATATTATACTGTCGGCCTACAGTAGGTACTAATAAGGAGAGTAGCAGAGCCCGCAATACCTGGCGATATGGATACCTAAAGTATATGGGGAATATTATACTGTCGGCCTACAGTAGGTACTAATAATGAGAGTAGCAGAGCCCGCAATACCTGGCGATATGGACACCTAAAGTATATGGGGAATATTATACTGTCGGCCTACAGTAGGTACTAATAAGGAGAGTAGCAGAGCCCGCAATACCTGGCGATATGGATACCTAAAGTATATGAGTAATATTATACTGTCGGCCTACAGTAGGTACTAATAAGGAGAGTAGCAGAGCCCGCAATACCTGGCGATATGGACACCTAAAGTATATGGGGAATATTATACTGTCGGCCTACAGTAGGTACTAATAAGGAGAGTAGCAGAGCCCGCAATACCTGGCGATATGGATACCTAAAGTATATGAGTAATATTATACTGTCGGCCTACAGTAGGTACTAATAATGAGAGTAGCAGAGCCCGCAATACCTGGCGATATGGACACCTAAAGTATATGAGTAATATTATACTGTCGGCCTACAGTAGGTACTAATAATGAGAGTAGCAGAGCCCGCAATACCTGGCGATATGGATACCTAAAGTATATGAGTAATATTATACTGTCGGCCTACAGTAGGTACTAATAAGGAGAGTAGCAGAGCCCGCAATACGTGGCGATATGGATACCTAAAGTATATGAGTAATATTATACTGTCGGCCTACAGTAGGTACTAATAAGGAGAGTAGCAGAGCCCGCAATACCTGGCGATATGGACACCTAAAGTATATGGGGAATATTATACTGTCGGCCTACAGTAGGTACTAATAAGGAGAGTAGCAGAGCCCGCAATACCTGGCGATATGGATACCTAAAGTATATGAGTAATATTATACTGACGGCCTATAGTAGGTACTAATAAGGAGAGTAGCAGAGCCCGCAATACCTGGCGATATGGACACCTAAAGTATATGGGGAATATTATACTGTCGGCCTACAGTAGGTACTAATAAGGAGAGTAGCAGAGCCCGCAATACCTGGCGATATGGATACCTAAAGTATATGAGTAATATTATACTGTCGGCCTACAGTAGGTACTAATAATGAGAGTAGCAGAGCCCGCAATACCTGGCGATATGGACACCTAAAGTATATGGGGAATATTATACTGTCGGCCTACAGTAGGTACTAATAAGGAGAGTAGCAGAGCCCGCAATACCTGGCGATATGGATACCTAAAGTATATGGGGAATATTATACTGTCGGCCTACAGTAGGTACTAATAAGGAGAGTAGCAGAGCCCGCAATACCTGGCGATATGGATACCTAAAGTATATGGGGAATATTATACTGTCGGCCTACAGTAGGTACTAATAAGGAGAGTAGCAGAGCCCGCAATACCTGGCGATATGGACACCTAAAGTATATGGGGAATATTATACTGTCGGCCTACAGTAGGTACTAATAAGGAGAGTAGCAGAGCCCGCAATACCTGGCGATATGGATACCTAAAGTATATGAGTAATATTATACTGTCGGCCTACAGTAGGTACTAATAAGGAGAGTAGCAGAGCCCGCAATACCTGGCGATATGGACACCTAAAGTATATGGGGAATATTATACTGTCGGCCTACAGTAGGTACTAATAAGGAGAGTAGCAGAGCCCGCAATACCTGGCGATATGGATACCTAAAGTATATGAGTAATATTATACTGTCGGCCTACAGTAGGTACTAATAATGAGAGTAGCAGAGCCCGCAATACCTGGCGATATGGACACCTAAAGTATATGGGGAATATTATACTGTCGGCCTACAGTAGGTACTAATAAGGAGAGTAGCAGAGCCCGCAATACCTGGCGATATGGATACCTAAAGTATATGAGTAATATTATACTGTCGGCCTACAGTAGGTACTAATAAGGAGAGTAGCAGAGCCCGCAATACCTGGCGATATGGACACCTAAAGTATATGGGGAATATTATACTGTCGGCCTACAGTAGGTACTAATAAGGAGAGTAGCAGAGCCCGCAATACCTGGCGATATGGATACCTAAAGTATATGAGTAATATTATACTGTCGGCCTACAGTAGGTACTAATAAGGAGAGTAGCAGAGCCCGCAATACCTGGCGATATGGACACCTAAAGTATATGGGGAATATTATACTGTCGGCCTACAGTAGGTACTAATAAGGAGAGTAGCAGAGCCCGCAATACCTGGCGATATGGATACCTAAAGTATATGGGGAATATTATACTGTCGGCCTACAGTAGGTACTAATAAGGAGAGTAGCAGAGCCCGCAATACCTGGCGATATGGATACCTAAAGTATATGGGGAATATTATACTGTCGGCCTACAGTAGGTACTAATAAGGAGAGTAGCAGAGCCCGCAATACCTGGCGATATGGATACCTAAAGTATATGAGTAATATTATACTGTCGGCCTACAGTAGGTACTAATAGGGAGAGTAGCAGAGCCCGCAATACCTGGCGATATGGATACCTAAAGTATATGGGGAATATTATACTGTCGGCCTACAGTAGGTACTAATAATGAGAGTAGCAGAGCCCGCAATACCTGGCGATATGGATACCTAAAGTATATGGGGAATATTATACTGTCGGCCTACAGTAGGTACTAATAAGGAGAGTAGCAGAGCCCGCAATACCTGGCGATATGGATACCTAAAGTATATGAGTAATATTATACTGTCGGCCTACAGTAGGTACTAATAAGGAGAGTAGCAGAGCCCGCAATACCTGGCGATATGGATACCTAAAGTATATGGGGAATATTATACTGTCGGCCTACAGTAGGTACTAATAAGGAGAGTAGCAGAGCCCGCAATACCTGGCGATATGGATACCTAAAGTATATGAGTAATATTATAGTGTCGGCCTACAGTAGGTACTAATAGGGAGAGTAGCAGAGCCCGCAATACCTGGCGATATGGATACCTAAAGTATATGAGTAATATTATACTGTCGGCCTACAGTAGGTACTAATAAGGAGAGTAGCAGAGCCCGCAATACCTGGCGATATGGATACCTAAAGTATATGGGGAATATTATACTGTCGGCCTACAGTAGGTACTAATAAGGAGAGTAGCAGAGCCCGCAATACCTGGCGATATGGATACCTAAAGTATATGGGGAATATTATACTGTCGGCCTACAGTAGGTACTAATAATGAGAGTAGCAGAGCCCGCAATACCTGGCGATATGGATACCTAAAGTATATGAGTAATATTATAGTGTCGGCCTACAGTAGGTACTAATAAGGAGAGTAGCAGAGCCCGCAATACCTGGCGATATGGATACCTAAAGTATATGAGTAATATTATACTGTCGGCCTACAGTAGGTACTAATAAGGAGAGTAGCAGAGCCCGCAATACCTGGCGATATGGATACCTAAAGTATATGAGGAATATTATACTGTCGGCCTACAGTAGGTACTAATAAGGAGAGTAGCAGAGCCCGCAATACCTGGCGATATGGATACCTAAAGTATATGGGGAATATTATACTGTCGGCCTACAGTAGGTACTAATAAGGAGAGTAGCAGAGCCCGCAATACCTGGCGATATGGATACCTAAAGTATATGAGTAATATTATACTGTCGGCCTACAGTAGGTACTAATAAGGAGAGTAGCAGAGCCCGCAATACCTG
>JAUCBJ010006235.1:0-18751 GCA_032718475.1 Nemertoderma westbladi | reverse complement strand
GGCCACACTCTCTGATCCGATTTAAATAAATGTTTGTGTTCTCGCTCGGGTTCGTTTATTAAATACACAATAAATTCCTAATGGGTTTAAAATTCAATAAGGATTTCAAATCTGCTTATTTACCTTATTAGAGAATTAATGAGGAATTAATTTATGAGTTATACTGTACGCAATGTAAAATATTTCCTTTGGGTGACCTGTTACCAAGGTGCCCTTCCCTCCTGGAGCAGTTTATACCCTCCGGTATCTGGCAACCCAGGCCGTTACAAGATTTTAATGGAATTGTTCAAGATAATCAATAATGCCAGGGCACAGAATCGATAAGTTATGTACCAACACGCACCAACTTGACATATATAGCGCTCGAGGCGCTCAGTCAACATTTCCTAAAGCTGCTCAGTCAAATCCTGTAAAGTTCTCAAAATGAATGGGCCATTTATTTTCTTTCTAGAAAATAATGTATTTTATTCTTAAATTGTTACTTTTTCGCTTGAATAAAGCCCAAAATCGGGGGAAAAAGTTTCACTTTTATTCCCTAAGGAAAAAAGTAACCCATAGGATTGCATTGATTTTACTTTTTTTCCCGGCGAAAAAAGTAAATAAAATTCTTGGTAGGATTTCTTGAATTTTATTACATGTTTTCAAAGAGCAACAACGTAGATAAGGTTTGCAAGTAATTTTATCAAAATCCATTCACACATTCAAAAGTTATTGCAACTTTAGTGTCTGCAAGGCGTACTCCTAAACGGAACTCAATATCCAATATTGGTTTATGTTGTTAAGCGGCTCTCTAGTTACGTAATAAATATTCGAGAACACTAAATTATTTAACATTGAGTAAGGCAGCATCGGGAGTTGAAGAGTACAGTAATTATGAATCGCAGTAACTATGGAAGCAATATAGTAAAATACTATCAGTTCAATTTATTTTGTAATACTATATAGCTGTACGTTTTATTAAGAATTGAGCAACAAAAAGTACCAATTTAAGAATAAAATTACGTATTACAACAAGGGAAAGAACATTTTTTCAATATTCGCTCGACCTTTTATTAACCTCGCTGACGCTCGGTAAATAAAATGCCTCGAGAATAATGAAAAAAAGTTCTACTTTTTTCCCATGTATTAAATAATTATTTCTAATGTAAATTATGTAACTAACAGTACAGTAATTGAAAAAAATTTAGGACACTAGTAGATACGCATTAGGGCACAGAAACTGACGGATTCTTCGCTATTTTCGCAAACGCCGCTAATTTCGCTAAGTTGGCATTACTAGTTTTTTACAATTATAATATTATTTATTAATATTACATGACTGCAAATGTTCTAGAACACTACTACTAGGATCGGCATGCTGCATTGCAGCTGCATTTTTAAGAATGCTGTGCCGGCTTGTCAACAAAATTGCACCGCCACAACTCCCTATCACCCATGACATTTGCTAGATCATCCGCATCTTTAAGGCCAGTGTCCTTTAAGATGCGTCTCAAGAAAGTCATGGGCTGTCCACCATGCTTATTCACTCCATGAGGCTGCCAAAGTACAAGATTATGCACTGGCTGGTCCTCACGGCGAAAGCAATGTCCTGCAAAGCGGAGGCGATTTTGTTCTAGTGTCAAGCTTGGGGTAACCAATGAGACACCTCCAATGTTATATAGTGTCTGGTTGGATATGTGTGCATTGTACTTGACACAATGAACCCGGCGTAGCATTCTTGTGAATGTGCCATCCAGAGATTTAGTGTCCTCAGCAGTTAGAGCCCAGCATGGACTCCCGTAGAGGAGTACTGGAACTACTGCTGCTCTAAATAATCGGACCTTAAGTTTCCGATTAATTCTCGGTGACTTCCAAATCCTGGAAAGCCTATTCAAGGCTGCCCATGCCTTTCCCTTACGTATTCGAAGGTCCTCACCTGACTTCCGGATCCATGATCCCAGGTAACAGAAGTCGTCCACATGCTCAAGCATACCATCCTTTGAGCTTATGCTCATCCGATCAGAGACTTGCTGAGGACTTTCAAAGTTAACGGTCAGAATTTTGGTCTTCCTGGAGTTAATAAAAAGACCAACACTAGAAGCAGCATGTTCTAATGAGCTGAGGAGCCGTTGGGCTCCCTCTAATGATTCTGAGAGTACTCCTAAGTCATCAGCAAAGTCTAGATCAGTTAGGTACTTGGCAGGATTTCCTCGACTTCTGGAGCCAGTAGGTGGAGTTATCATCACCCCATCATCATTATGATGATCTAAGGACATGCGTAGAACATAGTCAACCACAATAATGAACAAGAATGGTGCAAGTGTGTCTCCTTGGAGGACGCCCCATAACACTTCAAATGGTTCTGTGTCACCGTCAACAGTAGACACAAATGTTGTCGAACCATCGTATACTGATCTGATTGCTGCAATAATTTCATCAGGAATCCCATATAATGAAAGTATGCTGAACATACGTGAGCGAGAGACTGAATCAAAGGCCTTGAAGAAGTCAACAAAGATAACAGCCAGATGCCTGTCTTTCTTTTTTGATAATTCTTCAATTATCCTTCTAAGTGCCAAAATGGGCTCCATGGTCCCACGACCTTTACGGAACCCATTCTGATTTCCACGGAGCAGTCTCTCGATGGGATCCCTGATGCGATTTAATAGAATCCTATTGTATAGCTTTGCAGCAATCGAGATCAATGAGATTCCCCGAAAAGAACCATAGAGTGTTAGGTTGCCCTTCTTGGGAACTGACACCAACTTATTTGTTTTCATTTCTTGTGGGACTCTTGTTGTTCGGTACATGTCTACTATGATGGGATAGATGAGCTTTAAACACTCAGGTATTTTAAAGACCTCAGGGGGAACACCATCTACTCCACTGGCACGATTGGTCTTAATGCTCTTTGCAGCAGCCTTCACTTCTGCAAAGGAGATATCGCCAATGGGAATATCTGGGAGTACAGACTCAGACACTTTTACTTCTATAAAGTTATCAGGCAATACCCTGTCATTATTGAGGAGCTTTTCAAAGTGGGCTTTCCAACCATTGAGGCGATCGGCTGGTGATTCAGCCTTAACCTTGGTGGTTGGTTGGCTTTTCCGCCCAGTAAGCAGATTGATTGATTTCCATGCCTGGGATGATTGCCTGCTGTCGTCAGCATCATTGATGGCATCAACCTGTTGGCATCAACCATTAGCTCCTGTAGATTAACAGAGTACTGCCTGTTCAGGGACCTAGATGCAGCCTTAACTGCATTCTTGGCCGCTGTAGTCTGTTTGAATCGAGACTCTTTCTGCGCCTTATGAAGGTCATTTCGGCACTTCTGAATTTTGTTGTCAGTCCAGGGGGCCCTTTTCCTGTTTCGAGGGTATACAGGAACTGTTTCTGCAGCTGCTAACTTAACTGCTTCTGTAAAGGCAGTATAGCCCTCACAGTGATCTGCCGCCTCAGAGGCAAGAGCCTCATACCTGTTGCTCAGCTGTAGTGTGAAGCTGGATCTCACACTTGGCTGTTGCAACAGAGAGGACCAGTCATGCCGCGGCAAGGCAGATTTCGTTATTCTGCTAGCACGCAGACTAAGTCTTACCTTGGCCACAATAAGGCGGTGATCACTGGAGAAGGGTCGAAGTGTAAATGCATTACAGTCTTGTATAGAGCTCCTGTATTTCCTACGAAACAGAATATGGTCTATCTGGGACTTGTGACCACTGGGTCCACTATGAGTCCATAGCTTTCCAGTTCGCTTCTTGAACTGGGTTCCAGCCGAAAACAATCCATTTCCAGAGATAAAATCCTGAAGATGGACAGAATTTCGGTTAACACTATTGCTATAGACCCAGGGCGATGTAGGTGATTGATGCAGACTTGCATTAAAGTCTCCCAGGAATGTTAAGAATGCATGCTGATCCACTCCATCAGTAGCTGCTTGTAGATTGTGGTAGAAATTTTCCACCTCCTCTACAGGGGCAACACTAGTTGGAGAGTAGCACACAATCAGAACCACCTTAGGAAACTTCTTAGCCAGTCTTCCAGAACATGAGAAGTGGCAACGGATGATGCGGTTAGAGATTTGGTCTATTTTGTCCAATGCTGCATGTGCAGTTGGATTCATCAATAGACCAATTCCACCATTGCCACTATCATCTGCTGACGCGAGGGCGAGTCGCCAACCGCCCCCATGTCCTTAATCAGAACCTCATAACCTTCTAGAACAAGTTAGATATCAAAATTTAAGAAAAATATTAATGTTCTTGAACACATATTTTTTTCTCGAACATTTTATTTAAAAAAAGGATATTTTTAAAGTAGCTAGATTTTGCTACTTTTTTTTAATGTTCTAGAACATGTTAGCTATCAATTAAGGTTCTGGAACACAGTTTGTTTGTTCTAGAACATTTTTTCGAAAAATTTAAATAGCACAGGGATCGTTATACACAACCCCTTTTTTCAGCTTTTTTCAATTCAAGCTTTTTTTGAGCTTTTTTTAAGCTTTTTTTGGAGCTTTATTCTTTATTTTAGGTATTAACATTCGAAAATTCTCAGATATATCTTGAAGCAATTAATTTTAGAAATTGTTTTAATTAAAAAAAGCTTGAAATAAAGCTCAAAAAATTCAGGTCAAATAGGAGGTCAAATTTTTGTTCTAGAACAAAAAAAACTCATAATAAAAGCCATATTTTGGACAAATATGCGAGGTTTGTGAGGCAATATATTACATAACAAATTTTCCCGACGTTTGCGATAATCGCGAAGAATCCCTTTATGTGCTCTGCTCCGAATACCAGGTAATTTAACAACTTAAAGTCCCATGGGATGTATACTGGACTATCTGCTGTTATGTTTCACTTTGCAGTTTACCCCCATGTGAAGAATACCAAGCAGGTTTTCTTTAAAAGCCCAGGTTATAGGATAGAGCGCTCTAAATTGGAACTAAATAAGAAAAAATTTAAAAAATACAATTTCTTCATGTATAAAATCACAATAACATTTAGAAAGAAAGGTGAAAACATATGGTATTCCGGGCGATATAAAATATTTTATATTCTGAGATGCATATATATAATAATCATTTGCTTATCACAATTTATTTTGATGTGCAGATTAATCGATGGGCGAGCCCAGCTGAGCCTTAGTGGACTTTCATTGCAGTGGGTATTTTTTCAAAGTGGAAATTGAAAATATTTGTAGCCGTGATATTTATTTTTAAATAATTTCGGGTACTTAACATAAATTTATCTCAGGTGTTACGCGAAGGCTGTGTGTGTATAGACTCATATAAAATAATACATTTTTGTCAAGGGTATTGATCTATTTTACAATGTTGTGTCCATGTAATATTTGTATTTGATGTATTATCTGAAGTTGTAGTCAATAATAAACAATTACTAACAAATAATACTTACTATAAAATACGTAAATATAAATATATTTACACATATAAACTAAAAAAAATCAGAGGTATATAAAGTCGATAATAATACGTGATACGTTACTCGTTAACTAATTGGACTAGAGTCTAATTTCTGCAACTTTAAAGGAAAGAATGTAGTTGATATCAGAAAGACAAATCATTAGATAATAAGGACCTAGGAAAACCAACACATTTTTGGAGTTAATGGCGCAAAATGACCGCAGTGGGTTTAAAAACTTAATTTAATTTAATTTAATAAAAAACATTCAATTTGTTTTCTACCCAAAGCAATAAACAAAGCATTATTTCATATGCGACCAGTGCTAGCCATTTTTTCACTTGCTTAAAATAATACTTCATATAAATTTTGAACCGGAGTTTAAGTGACAATGAGAGATGTATTTGATTACTTTTTTTCGTTAGTCAATTTGTTAAAAATCTTTTGAGTTTGAGTTTCACTTTGAGTATAAAATATAATCAGAAAAACTGCAACAGATATTATATAAATCAAATACAAGTTAATAGGCCTACTAAATATACGCAACACTGTAAACATACAGTTTTCAAAATTTAATATTACTTATTTTGTTCTACTTTAACTTCCACTTCTAATTCTACTTCAAACACGAACAAGGCCAAGATAATTGACTTTAGATAAAGAAGAGAAAAGGTAAAATAAATGTTGAATTCGCGGGGGTATCAGCTGTACTTACCGAACGAGCCCCTCTGGAATTTAATAGCATTCAAGCAAGGAATTGATTCAGAGCAGCTACAGTAGCAGTACAGTTGCAGATCTACTTCTACTCGGAATACTTAATTACTAATTTATATGGTTGGAATATTTCAGCTGCGTCCCAATGTGAAGGTTTCGAATACTAAATACAGAAGGAGAAATTTAATAAGAAGGGGAATTATTGTATTTTCAACTACTACTATGCTACTACTGTACCACAACTATAATCGGCCTGCTGCATTGAAACTATACATTGAGATGCTCTGCTGGCTTAACAGCCACCATGCAATCAACAATTGGCAAGCCCAATAATGCAGCGTGCATTAAGAATGCCGTGCCGGCTTGTCGACAAAATTGCGCCGCCACAACTCCCTATCACCCATGACTTTCGCTAGATTCTCCGCATCTTCAAGGCCAGTGTCCTTTAAGAGGCGTCTCAAGAAAGTCATGGGCTGTCCACCATGCTTATTCACTCCATGAGGCTGCCAAAGTACAAGATTATGCACTGGCTGGTCCTCACGGCGAAAACAATGTCCTGCAAAGCGGAGGCGGCTTTGTTCTAGTGTCAAGATTGGGGGAACCAATGAGACACATCCAATGTTAAATCATGTCGGGTTGGAGATGTGTTACATTGTACTTGACACGGTGAACCCGACTTGTATTTTCAACAGGAACTCGTAGATGGACTGGAGTACCAGAACCAGTATAGAAACAAACTGACAATATATCTAGCCGACCGGAATATCGCGATATCGAACTTCCCAGAGATGTACAGTTTTTTAGTTTATCTGTAACTCTACAGGAACTTATAGCATAGCGTAAATAAAAGGTTTGGATAGCATTCAAAGGGTTAGCAAAGGGTAAGCATTCAATCATTGAATTCTTTATTGAATTTTTTTTCTTCTGACAGCATCTTAACTAACTCAACTCAAAGTTATATATTTAGGGTCCTTAAATCCCTTCAGCTTGTGCTGTAAATACATATATTATTATTATTATTATTGTAGTAGAGACGCACAGTCAATGCCTTATGGTTAAATCCCTAAAGATATGGCAAATTTCACTTAATTGCACCCTCCCCCCCCCCCCCCCCCCTCCCCCTCAAATACGCCACTGCACACCTCCCCGCATCCAATACGCCACTCTCGCCATCCCAACACGGCACGGTCAAGAACCATAATTGGTTCAACTGAAAACCAAACTTTAATGATGCCTGTCTGGCATGATACAAATTAATCCACAAAATTTATGGATCTCAAATCCTTGTTATTATCATTATTATTAATGTTATTTCAGCAAGAAAATAACATTAAAATGTTAGCGATGATCAATCATAATCTCGTATTCCCATCAGTGTGTAACTTGATATCGCCGAGGTATTAATAATATAATGATGGGGTTGATTTATGGACGGAACTAATTAGCTGCATGAACTAGGATGGGGTTGGCTCAGGATGATGGAACAACACCAACCTATTTCGGAAAGAGTACAGGAAGAAAGATGCTTATACGACGCCACTCAAGCGAGCGGTACCTAAGCTATAATGTATGTATCGAATAACCTCTGGTCTCCGTTGCCACAATTCCTCATCACGAGACATGCCTCTCTGATTAAGTCAGATACACACAATATCTCTTGGATCCTAGTTCCCATAACGACAACGTCGCATACATTTAATCTTTTTCATTAATTTGGAAATATAATGTTCTGCCTACTATTCAATGTTGACAGGCTCAGGGAACATGATAACTGAAATATTTATTAAGTTTCAGTTGCGTGCAGAGCCTCAATGCGCAACAAAACATACGCGGATTATTATTGTCGACTAATCATACTACTACGTGTTTGTGCACGCTCGATAAATACTGGAACTCGCTGCATGACAAACACCTTCTTTGGTGATTATACTTTGGAATAATAATAATATGCTTTGGTCGGAATCCAATCGGTCGTAAAATGTTTTGTAATAATTTATAAATCCCGGATGGAAAAACACGTTGTTATCTGCATCACCCTATAAAGTTATCTGTTAGTGACATAAAACTACAAACATATAATTTGTCAACTTTTTAGGTTCAACTATAATAATAAGGACGTCGTATAACATGATATGACAACCTAAAAAATCAATTATTGATCTATTTGAATATACAATGCACAGCAGTCCTTTTTGACAGCAATACCTCCTGCATCATATTATGGCTTTTAAAGCATTCATTATGCCAACAACTATCTCGACTCATTCAGAAAGATCTGAGATCAAAACCGCAACCTGGGCAGATGAAACTTACAGGGTTACATTACAGCCTTACAGGGTATAACTTATATTGCATTCAGTTCACCAACACGCCTGGGCTCCGCGGACATGTCGGTTGTATCAGCTTATAGGAATATCAATATTTATACTAATGTACACGCCAAACAGAAAATGGCAATGCGCTGCACTTTTATCGATTTCATTTACATTAAAACCCTATTTCGTTGTTCAAACAGTTACAGACAATCTTATATATAATACTCGAGAATAATTGCAGTATTTGATCATGAGTTCTCTTACTAACAATGTCATCCCAGATTTTCTTACATAGTATTTAAAGATTAATCAGAACTAATATTTGATTTTATTACATTCTAAACTAAACAATATTTTATAAAAGGATTATTTCTTCATCATTGTAAGATGAACAATATGATCAAATCATTGGTATTTCTTAATTGCTATGCTATAATGTGATCAGGCGTGTAATTTTAAATTATAAATTTGTTCGTGCCATTACAATTATTTTTTATAATTTAATTTAAAAATAAAAACTTTAATCGTTGGCTTTACATTTAAATTTCCTCCCTTGTTCTTAAATTTCAACCTAAGTTTGAAATTACAACTTTTCTCTCAGCATATCAGGCCAATCAGGGAGCCATCATTAAGTAATTGCAAATTATTTGAAGTGATTTTGACCTTGACCTGTCGCAATTTATTTGACAACGCCATTTACAAATACTGGTGGGTCATTTTCCAAAAAAAAATTGATGCTTTGATTATTTCGATTCCCAACGGTTGCTGGTCGCAATACAGATGGGTAAATGCGGCCTCCGTCCTTATGGCACCATTATTGGTGAGAAGTGTAACTTTAATTGATGATGGATGTCTATATTTATTTTGTCAGTAATAAGCTCACGCTTGCTTATGACGTAGTATCAATTAGTATTCTAGAACATATCATATTGTTGAATGTATACTTTCAAATAGAACTCCATAAATTGAAATAAATATTCATCTATGAGATACAGTTCAATAACTTTGTGGTTCGACTCACAACATCAAGAAAATTAATTAAACATTTACACAGGATATTTGAACAGGACACTGTAGCAGAGTCAGCCATTGAGTTTAAAGGAGATAGAAAGGATATTGGGAGTGGACGGGGGGGGGGGGTTGTGGGACTGTTCAGTTAGTTCATCCAATAATCACGTCGCATTGGTAGTAATTTTTCCCTGGATTCCCTCAAGTTAATTGGTTTACATTACTCCTGAGAAATTACAGTCTCGATTTTATAACTTTCATCTTTACTGTTTCGAATTAATATTACATCTAATATTATTTGTCTTAATTTACTATTTAAAAATTAGTATTTAATTCACAGGATAGAGAATACCAATTCGATTAACTCTTGGGAAATATTATTGCTATTTAATTCGTGAAATTAAATGATATTCAAACAGTTAATTAAAAAATTTCATTGCTAGTCGTCTAATCAATTTCTCTTACAAAAAATGAGATAGAAACACCATTTATAAAGGGATACTCATGGGATTTTTTTAGATATCACGCTTTGTAAATGTATTTATGGTTGACCTTCTTCTCTAAGTCAAAGCCATTGTTTTTATAATACAAACCCACAAACTATTAATGGAAAGATTAAAGTATTTATTTTATTACTTACAATTTCAATTTGAGTTGTCCTCAGTGGTAGTCTACACACTACATAGTCTGATGCAGACCGGTAGGTCGAAAACGTTTACTATTGTATATTTATTTAATATAATATAACCAGCTAAAGACCCTCAATACTTTATTTGTATCAACCATTGAACCATACACTATGTTACTGCTATACCTACCACTTCGACTTATTTGTATCAACCATTGAACCATACACTATGTTACTGCTATACCTACCACTTCGACTTTATCAGTTCGTTCAATTATATTTAATATTTTACGATATGTATCAGATGGGGGGAGGGGGGTTGGGCGGATTCAACTCTCTACAGGACAGGGGAAAATCTACAGAAATAGCAGCTGATAACTCACAAAAATAATCTTTAACCGTAAATTCTAAACTGTATTTTCGTTTTTTTTTGTTTTTGTTTTGGTAATTGTGTGAATAACTAGTTACTGTCAGACTACCTACCCCTTTCCCTATAAATTTATAATTTAACATTGAAACAAAATATTATTTTGTCGAGATTGGATTTACGTCTAGTTACCCATGTAAATTTACTCTAATACTCACATGTATTATTCCATTTCAGTACATAGGTCTAAACGTAGATCAGTAGGCCCTGGTATATAGTTTGTAAGGCTATGGAAGGCATCTCTTCCCGAAACAATTCCCACCACCCACACTGTCTGTCAGTGTTCTGTTAATTGTATTATTAATAAATAATATTAATAGTAAATGTTGATTAGTGAGTGAGTTTATTTATTAGTATATATTTCCACGACTTTATCTCATTTACGACCTTTAATTAAACATTTTATGTTGAGATAAATTATGGACTTAATATTATGAATATTATAAGGATGAGATAGCGACTATATTTAACTTATACTACTGAGGGAAAAACATATAGAGAACGTGTTGAACAATTTTCAAGGGATTTTAAGGAACTCAAGATGCCTTCGAATAAGCAGGAGTATGAAGTTGCTGGGAAGGGCGATGTTGAGAACCAAAGAGACGATATGGAAGATCAGTCGTGTCCCAAACGATGTCTTCGGAAAACATGGAAGTTTGTGAAGGTAAAATAAATATTAGTAATTTAAAAAATAATAATATATTACTTATAAATAGCGACCTATACATTTATATTCTAGGCTCTTAAAAACTAAATTTAACTGAACTTTAAATGTACAACCCTAGCTGTCTGTAGCGAGTTTATTGTCTCGATTGACCTGACTTAGCCGATTTTACATAATAATATGAATATGAAAATTGTGGGGATGGCGTCCAGCCACGAAACGAAAACGTATGAATACTCAAGTTCGAGTGATTGCTGAGGGCATACTGCAGTACCGTGGTACAATTCTGTAGGTCGGCCTAGACTTCATCTCTAGGGTTGCTAGGCAACCGTAATAACAAAGTTTTGAGACTGTATAATGTATGTGGGGCTGCCACAAAATTCTGATTTTAAAGTTTGATAAATTATAATATTTAGAACCAAAACTTTCTTTTCTTGTATTTGTGTGTATTTTAATCTATTGTTTAATTAACAGCAATTAATAAATGTATCTCCATGACCCGCGCGCGTATGAAATATACTTAAATTATAGGCGGACGACTCTTATACCCGTTGGCAAATATTGTTTTTAAAAAAGTTGTTTTGTTTTGTTTCAAGTGTTTCAATTTTTTTTACTTTCGTTTGGTTTTAGGTGGGGGTCGGCTGGTAGTGGTGGGGGGCTACAAATTGATTTCCTCTGTGGTGAAGAAAAAAATGTTAAAATAATTAGAGCGGCACCCTCGTTGCCTTACAGGTAACTGCCAAGAGAGCGGCACCCTCGTTGCCTTACAGATAACAGCCAAGAGAGAGGAACCTTCGGGTTGCTCCGTGTTTTCTTATGACAATCACAGAAAGGGCACAATGTTGCCATAGCAACGAACACTAACAACTAATATATATTAAATATCACATTGACAATTTTTAATTTAATTACATTTGATATCTTATTGTGCGACATAAATTTTCTATTCTAGAAAGACATGTTATTGTATCTCACCATTCTGGCTGTTATTATTGGAATGGTTCTTGGTTTTGCCACAAGAGGTGCTATTAGTGACCCCTTCACGGTCTACATCATTAAGTTTCCCGGTGATATGCTGCTTAGAGTTCTCAAGATGTTAATTCTACCACTGATAACCCTATCTTTAGTGTCAGGTATGTAATGGCTACGATTTACTTCACACCAAAAAAATCAACTTTTCCACCAATTATATTAACCTTTGCACCAAAAATATTTTTTAATTAGCTCTAATTAGCTATAACTAACTTTCGGCTATCGAAACCCTAGACAAACGTGTCTTTAACCCTAAACGTATAACTGGAAACTTGATTTTCAACCCATCCTGGGGCCAATATGGCCAGTAAAAGCCAATTTGATCCGAAGGGCCAAATTGGGGGTTTCAACAGGGCGACCCTAACCAGGGCCATACAGACCTTCTAACATTTGGTAGTAAAGTGAGCCGTTTTTGGTGGAAAGTGCGCGCAGTGGTTCACATATTGTCTCTGCGTCTTTCGCAAATATTATATGGGTAAATTGAGATGTAGATAATGTCCAACTTTATGCAGCTAGTGACTATACGGCGGATGGGAATGTATTGGAGCTCATTTGGTTGAGCGCTAAACTTAAAAATCAAATATATTTACAAATAATTTATATATTTCTTTGTGGTTTGTTTGATATTTAACTTTCACCTTTAGAATTCCTAAGATTAAATCCATTTCCATTCCAATTTCCCCGTCTACTTGTCCATTCCGTTACATTCACCAACAATCTAATGTACCCCATTATTCATTATTATCCTTACCCCCGATGCTGCTCTCGGATTCCCCCAGGGAATTCAACCACAGTTGCATGATAATTTAATGTGACAAGTTACATTCAATTAGTTGGGCAGTTAGGCAATGCGGACTGAAAAACAAACCGCCTTTGGCATCTGCGGGTGGAAAGCGCCATCTCTTCTCATTTGTTAAGCTTCTGACATTTCAATTTCAACTCAAAGCAATAAAATACCTTATCTAAAGACTAGCAAAGCATTAGAGCATAGATTTAGTTAACACTGTATGTCATTTGGAAACATAGTAAATATGAATTTACTAATTTAAAAAGCAACGCTGATGACATTTCGGATAGATTACGATACTGTTAATAAATATCGCATATTTGGGTTATTTACAAGCACATAATTTGTTACTACTACTACTACTACTACTAGGTCGAGCGAACTCGGACAGTGGAAATGAGATCCTTCCAGGCTTCCCGATTCTCCATAGTTGTCGCAATTTCGTTTCTCCCAAGTTCAGTATCCCTTTCAAGTTGATCTATATATGTTATGGCCGGTCGTCCACGACTACGCTTTCCATGAGTTGGTTGCCAGAGAAGTAGATCTGGTATGACCTCGTCTTTACTTCGCCAGCAGTGCCCACTGAATCTCAATCTGCGTTCACGGAGGGTGGTTGATACAGGTGGTATTGTACCATAAAGCTCGGCGTTTGTCATGTGTTGTCTCCAGCTGATGTTTAGGGCTGCCCTTAGTAGTCTTGTGTAGCAACCATCAATTCGTTGTTCAAGTGATTTAGTCAGTGTCCAGGTCTCATACTTAGTTAAAGAATGAAATCATTAAGTTAATTAAAAAATCTATTATCACTTTGATTATTTCACAATTATCTTGCAGGTGTGTCGTCGCTAGACAGCTCAGCCAGCGGAAAAATGGGTTCTAGGGCCCTTATCTATTATTTTGGGTAAGTTCCTAATTTATTATTTTGCTCATTGAACCAACAAATGGTGAGGCAGCCGAACTGCTTCCAAACTACACTGCATTATACATTTATATACCCTTACTGCCTATGGTGAGTCCAGCTACTGTACCTTATATAGTGTGGGTTAGGAGCAGGAGTCCAATAGAGTGATGCAGGGGCAGATGGGCCAGGGCTGTTTGAGGACTAACCAGGTAATCAAATCATTGGAGTATAATCACAAGTACAGTATACATGTATGGGACCTGAGTGGTGGTACTATTAATTTGAAATGCAGCATCTATTCTCGACAGCCAATGCACCCTTGGCTATGGACTCATCAGCCAAGGGGGTTCATGACATTTTAATGTAGGAATTTCTTCTCGCGAGACGGCGGGTCTAGCTCAGTTGGTTGAGCGCCGGGCTTGCAATCGATTGGTTGTAGGTTCGAGCCCCGCCAGTGTCCAATCAGCCTTTCATCCACTGGGGTCGATAAAATGAGTACCAGTTGAATTACTGGGTCAAAACCGGGTAGCGCGCGCCCCTACCTTTGGGTAGCAGATATAGGAGTAGCGCCCATCCCTACCTTCGGGTAGCAGATAGGAGTAGCGCACACCCCCACCTTCGGGTAGCAGATAGGAGTAGCTTCAACCCCTACCTTCGGGTAGCAGATAGGAGTAGCGCCCATCCCTACATTAGGGTAGCAGATAGGGTTAGCGGGCCCCTACCTCCGGGTAGCAGATAGGAGTAGGGCCCATCCCTACCTTCGGGTAGCAGATAGGAGTAGCGCCCATCCCTACCTTCGGGTAGCAGATAGGAGTAGCGCCCATCCCTACCTTCGGGTAGCAGATAGGAGTAGTGCCCACCCCTACCTTCGGGTAGCAGATAGGAGTAGCGCCCATCCCTACCTTCGGGTAGCAGATAGGAGTAGTGCCCACCCCTACCTCCGGGTAGCAGATAGGAGTAGGGCCCATCCCTACCTTCGGGTAGCAGATAGGTGTAGCGCCCATCCCTACCTTCGGGTAGCAGATAGGAGTAGCGCCCATCCCTACCTTCGGGTAGCAGATAGGAGTAGCGCCCATCCCTACCATCGGGTAGCAGATAGGAGTAGTGCCCACCCCTACCTTCGGGTAGCAGATAGGATTAGTGCCCATCCCTATCTTCGGGTAGCAGATAGGAGTAGCGTCCATCCCTACCTTCGGGTAGCAGATAGGAGTAGCTCCCACCCCTCCCCTACCTTCGGATAGCAGATAAGAGTAGCTTCAACCCCTACCTTCGGATAGCAGATAGGAGTAGCGCCCATCCCTACATTCGGGTAGCAGATAGGGTTAGCGGGCCCCTACCTCCGGGTAGCAGATAGGAGCAGGGCCCATCCCTACCTTCGGGTAGCAGATAGGAGTAACGCCCATCCCTACCTTCGGGTAGCAGATAGGAGTAGCGTCCACCCCTACCTTCGGGTAGCAGATAGGAGTAGCGCCCACCCCTACCTCCGGGTAGCAGATAGGAGTAGCGCCCATCCCTACCTTCGGGTAGCAGAAAGGAGTAGCGCCCACCCCTACCTCCGGGTAGCAGATAGGAGTAGCGCCCACCCCTACCTTCGTGTAGCAGATAGGAGTAGCGCCCATCCCTACCTTCGGGTAGCAGATATGAGTAGCGTCCACCCCTACCTTCGGGTAGCAGAAAGGAGTAGCGCCCACCCCTACCTCCGGGTAGCAGATAGGAGTAGCGCCCACCCCTACCTTCGTGTAGCAGATAGGAGTAGCGCCCATCCCTACCTTCGGGTAGCAGATAGGAGTAGCGCCCATCCCTACCTTCGGGTAGCAGATAGGAGTAGTGCCCACCCCTACCTTCGGGTAGCAGATAGGAGTAGCGCCCATCCCTACCTTCGGGTAGCAGATAGGAGTAGCGCCCACCCCTACCTTCGGGTAGCAGATAGGATTAGCGTCCACCCCTACCTTCGGGTAGCAGATAGGAGTAGCGGCCACCCCTAACTTCGGTTAGCAGATAGGAGCAGCGCCCACCTTTGCCTTCGGGTAGCAGATAGGAGTAGCGCCCATCCCTACCTTAGGGTAGCAGATAGGAGTTGCGTCAACCCCTACCTTCAGGTAGCAGATAGGAGTAGCGCCCAACCCTACCTTCGGGTAGCAGATAGGAGTAGCGCCCATCCCTACCTTCGGGTAGCAGCTATCGAATGAGGAGCCTTCGGGTTGCCTCCGGCCCGGCTTCGACAAATGTTTTGCATGCTTGAATTCACCGAATGAAATTTTTAAATCTGAATCAAGTATTCTCTCCTCCCCTGACTCAAAGTGTAAGTCAGACGGTTAGGCAACCAGCACGGACTGCGACCATTGACATTTTGTAGAACACATTATCAGACCATTTTGATTATAATTTTTACGTTTAAGATAGTTTTTGTGATCACAGATTATTTAAATTATTTAATGACTTGAATCACGTCCTTTTTGAATAACTCTTTACGTGCATCCGAATGTAGGCCTCTGTGTCCCTCTAAGAGCGTCCTGTGCAGCAGTATGAAAGGGAATGCTGACAGGTGCAGGTGTTGCCATCAATTTGGATTAGCTAGCAAGCCAAAGGTTGATACTGCTGACTGTCTAAAAATAATGCTATCTAAAGCCTAACCAAAGATATACGGTAGTGAATTAAACAAAGAAATAGAGACGAATTGATACAATGCGAGGCAATTATTCTCATATCATACATTATTCATAGAGCGGTGATCCTGCGTAATGTATAATGAAATGCCAATAATAAAACTCAATGCAATCAAAATGATAATTGGTAAATATAACCGCAATGTACTCGTACTGTGCTTTATGTAACTGTATGGATTATAGAGTTGGTTTAGAGATGAAAATAATTAAAATGTTTTATGTTTTGTACTTTGAATTGAATTCCCATGGAATACATATCAGAATCAACTAATAATATACCATGGCCAGTAATATAGTGTCATTTTCTGACCACCCCCCCCCCCCCCCCCCACAATTTTTCTAAAAATCTTTATCATATTGCTTGAGATTTGAAACGCAACTAGTTCAACTCACCGTGGTTGTTACCATGAATACAACTGAGCTGCCACACCGTTAATTTGTGGATAAAGATGCGAATTTTATGTGGGTAATCATGCAGAGTTAGTTTGGTGTAGGACACATAACCAATCTTACTAATCCTATGTTTTGCACATTTGAAGCCACAAAACAATTGATAATTTATTCCTTCCATTTATTTTTTTCAGGACGACTGTTTTAGCCTCTATATTGGGAATCGTGACTGTATTCGTTGTTCACCCGGGCGATCCTACGGCTAAACGGGCGTCCGGTGAAGGGGCGCCAAAATTCGAAGGAACAACTTTGGATGCATTGTTTGATCTTATTCGGTAAATATTCAATCAATCTCATCGGTGGACCTAGGGTACCCCAGTTTCTCTACATAGTTTCAGTATATATTAGGCACATGTTGGCCTGTATGTGGGCATTGATACATAGGCCTCTATGTAGGTAAGCCTTTGTGTGTGGGCATATATGTATGTTTGCCTATGTATGTGGGCATATGTATGTAGACCTATGTATGTAGACAGATGTATGAAGGCATATACGTATGCATTCCTATGTGTAGACCTCACGGAACCGTGCGCTGAGGGCGCCATAGCGGAGGAGGTAGACCCGACAGCACGTGGATTCTGTGCCGGTTGGGCCCTCTCCACCATGCAACCCCCGGGTGGCTGTCTCAATATGGGCGCCAGTAATGTCCACAAATCCTCAAAGGAAGGGAGTAGCGACTCAGTTGGGCAGCAGCAAGGGGGTGTTTGCTGTGGAGGATGTCAATCACGCTCTTCATCTCATGTCCTTGGTTGATGCTGTCGTCAGGGATTAGAACTCGCCCAGTCTCACATCCTGTAACCCACTGGACTGCATTACCAACCTTACCCTCTAGCATTAACCAGAATCGTGTTGTCTTTTTTGTTTGGTCCGCTACCCTGAGTACCTCCCAATCTCCTGAAGTAGGGTTTCCAGCAGCCCCAACCACATTCATATTCACCGGGTCAGGAGCCGTCTTATGTCAGCACCCTTAATAACCTTGTGGTCTCTTTGAAGCAAGAGAGAGTCGACCAGTGGGATGCGTTTAAGTCGAGCATTGGTGGCATTGTGTTGCAGTGCCATGCCATAACAAAAATGTAAAAAATGTAATATATATAAATAATTTATTATGGTGTAATGGAGCTTATCAGGCGTCTAGTGCTGTAGTGACGTCTGCATTAGTGACGTCAATAGCCAGTACCAATTCGTAAATAAATTCCAATCTTCTATAAAATTTACAAACATATAAATACCTCTATAAGGTTACGTATATTTATTTATTACTTAATCTAAGAATATTATTATGATTTATTTATTTTCAGGAATATGTTTCCAGAAAATATTGTTCAAGCCTGCTTCCAGCAAGGGAAAACCAAATTCCATTACAAAAACGTAACTGTGAACTACGAGAATGGGACCTTCAAAGAATTCGAGCAAGTGATTATCAAAAGAACTACTGTCTACTCTCAAGGGATGAATGTATTGGGTGAGTCATACTTGACTGGTCGAAAACTAAACAAAGGTGACTTGGGAAACATATGGGAATGGTTTACTGTGGAAGATTACCCATGGTGGTGAACATGCATTCCTTTAGGAAACAGAGTGGAAGGGTTTACTGTGGAAGATCAACCATTCTGTGAACAGGCATTCCTTTAGGTAACAGAGTGGAAGAGTTTACTGTGGAAGATCACCCATGGTGGTGAACAGGCATTCCTTTAGGAAACAGAGTGGAAGGGTTTACTGTGGAAGATCACCCATGGTGGTGAACAGGCATTCCTTTGGGAAACAGA
>JAUCBJ010006234.1:0-33068 GCA_032718475.1 Nemertoderma westbladi | reverse complement strand
AACTTCTTGTGGTGATTTTATTAAAAATTCTTCGCAAACGTTCCTATTTTGATAATGTCCATTTCCAGCTGGGGATGCGACAGAGTTCCGTCTCCGGCTCCGGAAATCCTGAGCTCCGGGCCAATTTTCTGGCTCCGGCTCCGAAATTCATTCCTTCCCTCTCCAGGAGGAATTCGACGCAAATTGTTGATATCTGCTAAGCTTAATAATAAGCTGTAGGCCTGCCGACAATAAGACCAAGAAAGATACCGGTACTAGGCCTATACAGTTTTTATCCCTGAGTCAGACTACAGCCAGACAGCACAATGTCCCCGCTCTTAATCTCCACAGTTTTCATCGTTCTGGGTCGTTTCGTTGTGGCAGAACCATCCGATCCGCGGGGTAACCCTGCAACCCACCCAATACCCGTATTGGACTGGTTTGCGGAACACCCTGTCGCTACCGTTTCGAACTGCCGCGCCGAATCGACGGAGATGTGGTCGACGAGTGGATTTAGCCTCTACTGCTCTCGTCGGGGAAGAAGATCTTGGGTCTCCTCTCCACGATCTAGAGGCCTAATCGCTAAACTCTGTCTACTGTCTCTGGCTGGGGATATTGAGACCAACCCAGGACCCAGCAGGACGCGGGCCCCGAAGATCAACTGTCCCGTCTGTCAACGAGGAACAAACTCTCGGAGTAAGATCGTCCAATGCGAGAGTTGTGACACATTTGTACATTTAAAATGTTACCGTAGGAAACGCAGTAATTTATTCTCCACCAGAAACAATCTTGAACCAAGTTTTCTCTGCAATAGCTGTATTTTTACCGAACTTCCCTTTCATGATACAATTTTAGAATCAGAAACCGACGATTCATTTCTCACATCGCCTCTGCAAACTCCAAGTGATGCTGAGAGTGAAACTTTTAATTTTTTTAAGAAAAAAGGTCTGCATTTTTTGCACTTAAACGCACGATCTCTGCTTCCAAAACTTTCCGAAATTCGTATTTTAATCAATAAATCCAACCCAGCAGTTTTAACAATCTCTGAAACTTGGCTCGATGATAGTGTTTCTGATGGAGAAATTTATATTGATAATTACGTAGTTTTACGTAAGGATAGGGACAGACACGGTGGTGGTGTCTGTACTTACATTCGATGTGATTTAGCTTTTAATCGTAGGGAAGATTTAGAGACTTGTGACGAAGTTTTACTGGTGGAACTTTTACTTCCTAAAACTAAACCTATTTTAATCGGTACTTTATATCGGCCCCCTAAACAATCAGATTTTTTGCAAAATTTTGAAAATACAATTTTATGTAATCTTAGGTCAGACTGTGAAATATATTTCTTAGGTGATTTTAATATCTGTTACCATCACAAAGCATCCCCCATCTGTAAACAGTACCAAAGTATTTTAAATTTGTTTGGTTTAAAACAAATTATTCGAGATTCTACCAGAATTACCAGTAAAACTTCTACTTTACTAGATCACATCCTTTGTAATAATACCGATATTATTTCTCAATCTGGGGTTTTACCTATAGGTCTAAGCGATCATTTTATAGTTTTTTGCACAAGAAAGACACAAAAATCTTTTTTCGGGGATCATAAAACAGTAACAGTTAGGTCTATGAAAAATTACAGCAAGGAACGCTTTTTAAGTTTGTTAGTTAATTCTGACTGGGAACCCTGTTTTAAGGCCGCTGACATTAACCTTGCGTACACTGTTTTTAAAGATATATTTTTAAAGGCACTTAATACTGTAGCACCAATTAAAGAAATTAGTCTTAAACAACGCACTGAGCCCTGGATGACCTCGGGTATTCTTAGTAATATCAGAGAAAGAGATAACTATTTGTATAAATTTAGGAAATACCGTGTTTTAGCTGATTATAATAATTACTGCAAATATAGAAACCTTGTCCAACGGGAAATAAAAAAAGCTAAATCTGAATATTTGTACAACAAAATAAGTGAGAATAAAGATAATCCAAAAAGTCTATGGTCTACCCTAAAATCTTTAGGTTATAAAAACCTTAAATCTAAATCGAATATTGTTCTGCAAGATAACGGTGAGCTGATTCATGATCATACTCTAGTTAGTAATTTATTTAATAATTATTTTACTAATGTTGCCTCTAATTTAGTTAAGAAATTACCGTTATCAAGTAATAAATATAGTATAGGGTCCGAAACTCTAAATAATTTTTATTTAGAAAAGTTACAAAATTCAGAAAAGTTATTTTTAAAACCCATTTCTGAGGATTTCGTTTTACAAAATCTACTTAGCCTATCAGCCTCAAAAAGTACCGGTCTAGATCTAATACCTGCCCGTTTTCTTAAGGATGGTGCTGAAGTACTTAAAGTGCCTATTACTTTTATTATTAATTACTCTATCGTAGATAATGTAGTACCAGACGAACTGAAATTAGCTAAGGTTGTTCCTCTGTATAAAAAGAATAGTAAAGTAGAACCCTGTAATTACAGACCTGTGTGGTGATCAGCAGCAAGGACATACAAAATATGAAACACAACAATATCAAATTACAAAAAACGTTATAAATAATATAACGCCATCTAGGGAAGTTTACAGGAAACAACAAAATTGCGCTAGAATAATCCTGACCGCTGATTGGAGGATAACAAAGAGGGATAGATAGGTAGGATAATACCGGTTAGTAAGGAATATATCAAGATATGGTCAGTACAATACAGTACCTACAGTAGTATTTAGATTCGTGTTTCTTTTTGGATGTCTGACATCTGACTGTCTGACGTATGTACAGATGTATTTCAGTATTTTGATTTATCTGTTTTGATTAGATTTATCTGCAGTATTATGTTCTGATGTTATGAACTAACAAACTAATCGTTTTAGCCAGCCTGCCAGTTAACGGCAGATTTTCTTCAGGGAAACCAGAAAAACTAAGTGGTAGATTGCCACGGAACCCGGGTTCGACCTTATCCTGTTATCCAGCTTTCACACCTGTTAGTATCTTAAGTATTGTATCTAAAATTCTAGAACGTTCTGTTTATCTACAGCTGGAGGCACATCTTAGTAGGCTAAATCTGATCTACTGTATGAACTTCAGTCCGGTTTTCGTAAATCATATTCTACAGACACCTGCCTTATTAACTTAACTGATACAATTAGATGTAATAACGCAAAGGGTTTATATACTGGTATGGTAATGTTGGTCCTACAAAAGGCTTTCGATACTGTAGATCACGAAATTCTGCTTGGTAAGTTAGGCCTGATGGGTGTAGGTTCTATAGACTGGTTCAAGTCCTACCTGTCAGACAGAGGTCAAACTGTAGTCATTAGCAAATCGCTGTCTACTGTACAAGAGATTACCTGTGGTGTACCACAAGGTAGTATATTAGGTCCTCTGCTTTTTGTATGCTATGTAAATGATATAATTGTTATTTATTAAACCAAAATAATGGTACGATTGTAAAACTATATAAGCATTAAGCAAGCAAGCAGTAAAATCCAAATATACTTTACATAAATAATAAAATATTTACACAGTTATAAAACAATTTTAAATCAGAGTTTGTTGGCCCAGTACGTAAGGGGGTGGTGGTTGCTCGGGCAACTAAGGAGATGGTACGTGTCCGCCGGCCTCCCGCAGAGACTACATACACAGTCATTCCCCGCCTCATGAAATTCTGTGGGTCTGGATGTACAAATTCGGAAATGGAAACCGTGAAGAGCAAAGCGGGTTATGGTGTGCCTCTTACGACAATTTGCGATTGTCCAACTGCGATTTATGAACGCGATACTGTTCCAGAACTCTACTGGGATTTCATGAGTTTTGTCTTCGACTTCAGCGGTGTATTTTTTGAATACATCCGTGTCTGTTAAATTTAGTTGACCTTTAAGTACCATAGAAAGATTTCGCGAATCACAGAGAGCGTGAACTAGCCGATTCCTAGACGATTTGTGAACTGAAAGTACTCTTTTGAGGAAAGCAGCTTGGATTTTATCGATACTATGAAGGTTGTTGACTGACAAGAAAGGCCAAATTTCGCGAAGTCCATACATAACTATCGGTGTTACTTTTAAGGAAAAAAGCTTTTTAGCTGTGCTAATAGATAGTAGATGTGGTTTCTGGATTGACCGTATTGTGGAAAGTGATTTGCAGACTATTATATTTATGTGCTTTGTGAATTTCAAGGACGATTGAAATGTGACTCCCAAATATTTATAAGACTTTTCTATTTTCACCTCGTTTCTGTTGTAGAAAAATTTATCCTGAGCGGACAGTCGGCCACCTCTCCTAAATTTCATTACGGAAGTCTTTGTAAGATTTACTTCAAGACCGTTTTCCCGGGCCCAATTAGCAGTTGCATTTAAACCAGCTTGCACTACCTCACGGGAGTCGCCATAAAATAGCAAATCATCCGCAAATAATAATATAAATAATTCCCCAATCTTGACGGTAATATCACGTATAAACTTCACAATATCGTAAATAAAAATTACGAACAGGAAAGGGCTCAAGCTGTCTCCTTGTAAAACCCCACGCACTTGTTTTATAATTCTAGAATTACGGAGGCCATCTGAAATTACTATATAATTAGGACTTAAAATCGATTTAATGATGTTAAAAAGTGAACCACGAATATTAAAATCAAACCCTAACTTTAAGAGTAGTTTAGACCTGGGGACCGAATCAAAAGCTTTGCGGAAATCGACATAAACCGCGTACAATGGTTTTCGAGGGTATGACAAATTGCTATGAATTTTATTAATAAACTGACTTAGAGGCATTGAGGTATTGAGGCATATGTAAATGATATGATAAGTAGTATAGATCCCGATTTTAAACTCATTTTATATGCCGACGACAGTGCTCTTATTTTCTCTCATAAAGATCCTATCCATATTTCCCAAAAGTTAAGTGCAGTTCTAGAATCCTGTAATGAGTGGTTGGTTGATAATAAGCTATCCATTCACTACGGTAAAACTGAAAGTATTTTGTTTGGTTCCAAAAGAAAGTTAAAGAAGGTAACTAAGTTTGAAGTCACTAGTAATGGACATAAGATTGAAAATAAAAAGGAAGTTAAATATTTAGGCGCCACATTGGATAACTGCTTATCAGGAGAAAGTACAGTGAAAAATATTTTCTCGAAAGTTAACAGTAGGCTTAGGTTTCTATACAGAAATAAAAATAGTTTGAACACCGACTCCCGCAAGTTACTTTGCTCTTCTTTAATACAGTGTCACATGGACTATGCGTGCTCTTCTTGGTATGAAGGCTTAACCAAACAGCTTAAATGTAAATTACAAGTAGCTCAGAATAAAGTAGTACGATTTATTAAAGACTACAAACCTAGGCACCACCTAACTCCAGATGACTTTTCTGAATCTGGACTACTTAACTTAGATAGTAGAGTTAAGCAGCTACGCCTTAACCATGTACATAAAGTGTATAATGGTAAATGTCCCAATTACCTAAAACAAAAATTCAACAGAGTACGCGATACACACTCTTACAGACCAGAGCTAGTGCTTCAAACTTCTACCTCCCGAATTGTAAATCCTTCGAATCTGATACTTTCCTTTTTAACGGTATTAAAAATTGGAACGCTCTGCCTAATGAAATTAAAAACCTAGATAATCAACATTCTTTTAAATCTGCAGTTAAATCTCATCTCCGTGTGCAATGTAAAAATAAGTACAATAGTCCTACAGTAAGTTATAAGTTTATTAATTATTTACTATTTAAACTGTAATTACGTTTTATAATAAATTGTTCTGTACATTACATCTTTATCGTTGAGTCGGGCATTGTCACGCTCTCGGTAAAGTTGTACATGTACATAGTGTAATTACGTTTTATATTGGTTTTAGGTTAGCGTAGTGTAATATTGTATTTGTAACCAAGTAACATAAAGGACCCCCTTGGAAATAAGCTGCAAAGCTTTAGGGGTAATCCTATATGTTATGTTGGACAATACCTTTATACCGGTACATTGTTTGGTGTATTTGTTATTGTTTTTACATAATGTATAAATAAATCTATCTATCTATCTATCTATAAGCTTATACTGTATAGGTTTGAGTACCGGTACTACAGTGAAGGGTGCTTACTTAGGTTATTAGACTGTATGTTGTCTTTTTAGATGTCTGTGGGACTTTCAGTATTTACATGACAGAGTGCCGTAGTATATCGGTCAGTGTACCGTAAACTAGAATAGATAGCGGTCAGTCTACCGTGAACCAGTTCAGTTTCAACACAAATAACTGCTGATAACTACCAAAAATAAAACTTACTGTTCTATTGAATATAGTTTATTATTTTGATTAGAATAGCATGTGACTGTAAACTGCTCATTTCCCTTAATTGATAATTTAACATTGAGGTGAGATATTAAATCGCCGAGTAAGAATTTGCATCAAATTGTAACCCAAAGGAACCTCCGGCTCTGGCGGAGCTCATATTGTAACCCAAAGGAACCTCCGGGCTCCGGCGTAGCTCATATTGTAACCCAAAGGAACCTCCGGGCTCCGGCGTAGCTCATATTGTAACCCAAAGGAACCTCCGGGCTCCGGCGTAGCTCATATTGTAACCCAAAGGAACCTCCGGGCTCCGGCGTAGCTCATATTGTAACCCAAAGGAACCTCCGGGCTCCGGCGTAGCTCATATTGTAACCCAAAGGAACCTCCAGGCTCCGGCGTAGCTCATATTGTAACCCAAAGGAACCTCCGGGCTCCGGCGTAGCTCATATTGTAACCCAAAGGAACCTCCGAGCTCCGGCGGAGCTCATATTGTAACCCAAAGGAACCTCAAGGCTCTGGTGTAGCTCATATTGTAACCCAAAGGAACCTCCGGGCTCCGGCTCTGGCGGAGCTCATATTGTAACCCAAAGGAAGCTCCGGGCTCCTGCTCCAGCTCCAGTGGAGCTCATATTGTAACCCAAAGGAACCTCCGGGCTCCGGCTCTGGCGGAGCTCATATTGTAACCCAAAGGAACCTCCGGGCTCCTGCTCCAGCACCGGCGGAGCTCATATTGTAACCCAAAGGAACCTCCGGGCTCCTGCTCCAGCACAGGCGGAGCTCATATTGTAACCCAAAGGAACCTCCAGGCTCCGGCTCTGGCGGAGCTCATATTGTAACCCAAAGGAAGCTCCAGGCTCCGGTGGAGCTCATATTGTAACCCAAACGAACCTCCAGGCTCCGGTGGAGCTCATATTGTAACATCCCAACCTCCGGCTCCGGTGGAGCTCATATTGTAACCCAAAGGAACCTCTGGGCTCCGGTTGAGCTCATATTGTAACCCAAAGGAACCTCCGGGCTCCTGCTCCAGCACCGGCGGAGCTCATATTGTAACCCAAAGGAACCTCCAGGCTCCGGTTGAGCTCATATTGTAACCCAAAGGAACCTCCAGGATCCGGCTCTGGCGGAGCTCATATTGTAACCCAAAGGAACCTCCGGGCTCTGGCTCTGGCGGAGCTCATATTGTAACCCAAAGGAAGCTCCAGGCTCCTGCTCCAGCTCCGGTGGAACTCATATTGTAACCCAAAGGAACCTCCGGGCTCCTGCTCCAGCTCCGGTGGAGCTCATATTGTAACCCAAAGGAACCTCCGGGCTCCGGCTCTGGTGGAGCTCATATTGTAACCCAAAGGAACCTCCGGGCTCCTGCTCCGGATGAAATTTTAGCTCTGTCGCATCCCTAATTTCCACCATTAAGTTTTTCATCGTTTCATCTTTACACTTTTGGAATAATACCACATAGTTAGTGCTAAGTGTTAACTGATCCTACTATCTTAAGTATAACAAACCATTCAGACCACTCTTCACGACACTACAAATACAAAGTGATACCTACCCTACAATTAGACCTGAATAAAAGTGTAAGACCAGAACTTTATTGAGATCAATCTGCCCTTTTTGTATATTTACCCATTGGCTATACTGCACTGTAGGTGCTAATTAATATCCCCTATGGGATAGCCCCTCCTTAAGTTAGATCGAGATCCCAGTCTCTCCTTCCAATATAGGGTCTGTCCGCTCTGGCCGATTCTCTATTAATGACTCTGGCCGATTCTCCATTAATGACTCTGGCCGATTCTCCATTAATGACTCTGGCCGATTCTCCATTAATGACTCAGGCCGATTCTCCATTAAGGACTCTGGCCGATTCTCCATTAATGACTCTGGCCGATTCTCGCGATGCTGATCTTCTATTGTCGTCCGGTTCGCATCTCGGATTGGCGACTGACTCTTCACCTGGCAGTGTCCGGAATCCGGCTCGGTTTGGTTGGTACAACGATCTGATTGGATTATCTCGTCGGTCCGACGATCTGGTTGGATTATCTCGCTGGTCCGACGATCTGGTTGGATTATCTCGCTGGTCCGACGATCTGGTTGGATTGTCTCGCTGGTCCGACGATCTGGTTGGATTATCTCGCTGGTCCGACGATCTGGTTGGATTATCTCGCTGGTCCGACGATCTGTTTGGATTATCTCGCTGGTCCGACGATCTGGTTGGATTATCTCGCTGGTCCGACGATCTGGTTGGATTATCTCGCTGGTCCGACGATCTGGTTGGATTATCTCGCCGGTCCGACGATCTGGTTGGATTATCTCGCTGGTCCGACGATCTGGTTGGATTATCTCGCTGGTCCAACGATCTGGTTGGATTATCTCGCTACCACCAGCTCTGCTAAGTCGCCGTTTCTCCAGTCGTAAACATCTACAGCAAATATTATTTGCCAATCGAAAGCAATTCCTGTAGGAATATAAATTACATGACTTAAGGAAATCGGACATGTCAGACTCACTCAAAATGTAACGTACTATTCCGAACGTAAGGACTAAAGGTTAACGAACTATTCCGAGTAAAATACTTACGTATGGAATGTGGCGCAACATTTACTGCAGACTGTTACACCGTTGTCGAATGGATATATAGCAGACGAATCTTTATTCAAACAAAGTTCGCAGCAGAAACCCATGGCCTGACACAACTACAAAGTAAATGATACTAAATATGTAACCAGGTCTCTAAACCAACTACAAAGTAAATGATACTAAATATGTAACCAGGTCTCTAAACCAACTACAAAGTAAATTATACTAAATATGTAACCAGGTCTCTGTATTCCCAAATACTCACAAGACATTCCTCAGTGATGTGTCGGGTGAACTGGCGACAAACTTCCTCTATGAAGGGAATGAGTACACCTTTATCGAGGTCTATAAGGTCTGATATCGTATAGACGCTGGTCGATTCAACAAAATGTTGTCGCGATTCTAGAAGACGGAGTAGTTTCAGTTTCTTAGCAACACGACATTGCGTGATGTACTGCTTCATCCAATGTATGTCAACACGGAGTCGCTTACAATGTGATAGAGTTTCAACGAATGTAAATAATGAGGGATTAATATCCTCCAACCTAGGAATAGGAATAATAGAAAACAAACATAAAACTATAACGTAAAACTAGAGCAATAGTCCGTAAAGTCCGTCATTGTCCGTAAAGTCCGTCATTGTCCGTAAAGTCCGTCATTGTCCGTAAAGTCCGTCATTGTCCGTAAAGTCCGTCATTGTCCGTAAAGTCCGTCATTGTCCGTACAGTCCGTCATTGTCCGTAAAGCTTAACAAATGAATATATATCTTTTATTCCAACATTGGACAATAAAACAGTAAATTAAATAATATAAGTAATTTAGTTAACTTAAGTTAGATTAATATAGTAAAATTATTAATAAAAGGTTAAAAGGGGTAACAACAAAACGGCGACTATTTATATGAATATCTTTCTAATAAAATTAGACATAGAGGCGTATTTATTTCGGAGGTAATGGGCGGTCAAGACGCATCAGGAATAGCGCTATTTGTAAGTCTGAGAGGCTGGGAGGTACTTTCTGACACTGGGAATAGTGGGTCCTTTCTGCGGCTGTATTGCCACAGAGCCAGCAATGACAGCTATCTGAGGCTTTGCAGCAGTTCACATGCGCGCAGTATTGTTGATGGCACCCATTGGAGATCAGCATTGCACCAGCCCGTCGACGGAAGCCTGTTATGTTATCTAGAACAACGGTAGTTTCCTGATACTCTGAACCGTCGACTGCGTCTAGGATGGCGGTTGTCGAGGAAAATTTAGAAAGGCCACACCATAGTTTCCAAAAGAAGCCCCGTACGCGGTGTACATGTGGAAGAGAGCTGATGTCACCGTTGTTGAAGATGCTGCATCCATATGTTACCGTTGGTAAAACAATACTAGACCAAAGGCGCTCTGCAGATTCTTTTAAAATAAAAATAAAATCGTTAGTTCTACTTTCGAGGCCAGCCTCACGCAGCAGGCGATCTACTTTCGAGGCCAGCCTCACGCAGCAGGCGATCTACTTTCGAGGCGAGCCTCACGCAGCAGGCGATCTACTTTCGAGGCGAGCCTCACGCAGCAGGTGATCCCTTTTTTTGTATAGGTGGTTGTAATGGCCATTCGGGCCGGTTTTCATCGAAAGAATGATTCCCAAGTAATTGAATGAATTTTCAACTATTCTGGAGCCTTTATAGGTTAGTACGTCCGTTTTGGAGAGACGTCCCCCTTTTCTGAATTTCACCGCTTTTGTTTTTTTCAGATTCACAGACAAGACATTCTCTTCGCAATAGTCAGCTAAAATATCGAGACTTCTTTGTAAGTCGGAGATTGAGGAACCAAAAATGACTACATCGTCAGCGTACATTATCACGAGGCATCCTGTCACCACTAATAGAGCGGGTAAGTTTGCAACAAACATGCTGAAGAGAAGTGGCGAAAGTTTATCCCCCTGAACGACTCCCACTGTTTGGGATATCGGTTCTATAACGTAAGAGCCAATGCAAATACAAACATAGTTTATAGCGATTAGCGCCCAAATTGCCATTATGAATTTTCTACTGACTCATAAAGCTGAGAGTTTTTTACATAGTGTCTGCCGATTTACCGAATCAAAAGCTTTGTAGAAGTCTATGAACACTGCATAGACGTGACCGCATGGTGTTTGAAGAGCTGTGCTGATATACACAAATAATTTTGAGACTGCCATCAAGGTTGATTTTCCTCTTCTGAATCCGTACTGGTTCTCAGGCAGGATGTTGTTGGATTCACACCAGTTGTATAAACGCGAGAATAGGATTGCAGTGTAATACTTCAAACTACAAGATAGTAGAGCTATCCCGCGATAGCTATCCGGTGAACACTTTGGACCTCTTCCCTTGTAGAGAGGAATGAGATATGACACTAACCAAATAAAAGGGCAAATGGCAGAGTAAAAGCACAAATTAAACAATGCTAAAAAGTAAGGAAGAAGGTGACCAAATCCTTGTTTCACAGCTTCATTAGTTACCCCGTCAGGGCCTGCGGCCTTATGTAATTTCGAGTCGTGCACAGCTTTTGTGATTGCCGTTGCAGTAAACGGTCCATCGAGTTCTCGGCAAGGATTAACTGGCATGTCGCCAAACTCTAGATCGGTATCTTTTGTTAGTAGCTGTGCAACATGATTCGACCAGGATTCCTCCGAGACTTGCCGTGCCACCGGTTTAGACTCAGTGCCAATCTTTAAAATATTCCAGAATTTCGCTCTGTCTGCTTCACACTCGGATAATAGTTTTGATTCTCTTTGTCTTTCATAAACAACCTTTTTTTCTTTTAGCAATTGATTGTGTTGTCTCTGAAGGTCAGTGTGAATTCTTTGGGTGACAACGGATGGATTGATTCTCCTCTCCATCAGTGCTGCGTTTGTTACATGGCAAGCGTCTCTACATTGTGCATCGAACCAAGGTTTGGATCTTCTCGGTTTAGGTTCCATGGCTGCCTTCTGCAGGGCTTCGTTGAAGTATGAACATGCTGCATCGGCTCCTGTATTTAAGGCGATACCAAATTCAACTTGATCAAGATTATTGGAAAGCAGGTCCGCGTTGATGTGTCTGATTGGAGTTGAACGTTTCTCCTTGCGCTACTGGATCAGTCAAGTGTACAGCTGTATATACCCGTTGGTGTTTCGTGTTGGGTGTGTGGAGGATATTTAAAGATGGCTGATCAGATGAGCGATTATCCATGAAAATAAGGTCTATAGTGCTGTTGCCATTCCAACAGTAGTAGGTGGGGATGGATGGGTCGTTGAGACACTGTAACCCGGTGCCTAGCATACCACTACAAAGGAGGTCTCCGCGATCACAACATCCATCAAGTCGGCAGTTGAAATCGACAGCGAGGAGTATTGGTTTGTCGCACTTGGAACGAGTGAGCTTTATAACAGAGTGTAGTTCTAGAATAATGTCGGTAACATCAGTTGCTGGAGTGTAGTATCCTCCTATGATTGCAATATGTGACGATTGAACTGAAATTAGCGAAGAGCTTTTGTATAAGATCTGTTGAGAGGTGGCGAGTTTTGTGTTAAAAGCAATAGAAATACCGCCCTTGGGACGGCCATGTTCTCCTTTTTCACTGGGAACGTTGTGACAGGAAAATCCTGGGATGACAAGGTTAACTGACTTAGGCTGACAAAGCTTAACAAATATTGGAGAGAAAATGTTCTAATATATCACTATCTTTTACTTTAATTTTCACCGACTAAAATAGTGTAGACCTGGAGTGTTTCAATCGAATATAATATGGCTCCTAAATTATTGAATTAAATCAATAGTTTACCAACAGAACAAAATGTTATATTACAAATAATGGGGCCACAACATAAGGCAAATTAAAAATGGAATGCAAAAACGTTCGACCACTAAACCATATTCTACAGGTGGAGATGGGGCCACAACATAATTTGTTCTTAATAAGTTATTTGGAGTTTGATAAAATATTATTTCAAAAACTCGGTTGATTTTTTATAAAATGATGAATTCGATAAAAGAAAGTTGCGGAAAGAACTTTTGTCACTTTTTGTCACTTGTTTTTGTCACAACTTTTGCTATTGTCACTAGTTCAAGTAGTTGCACATAATTCACACCTACTGTATTCGAGGTATTGAGATAAAAACAGACAAAGTCCCCCTACCGAATGATTGGTTTCTTGAATACTATATCGAGGTATTGGCTGGTCTGCCGAGAGATGTGTCTCGGATTAAAATCCCAATTGTGTAGGATCCGAGAAGGGATTGGGCTAACATCCAACCAATGGCAATCCGAGCAGTAAAAGTTGCCTGGAAAACAAAAGACAGTAAAACAAATCGAACAGATAATATACCGTCACATTAAGAGTAAAAGTATAAATAAAAGTAAGAAAATAAAATCTAATGAAGTCCTGTAGGCGACACTAGGCGACACTGTAGGCGACACTGTAGGCGTCCTGTAGGCGACACTAGGCGACACTGTAGGCGACACTGTAGGCGACACTGTAGGCGACACTGTAGGCGTCCTGTAGGCGACACCTGTAGGTCCTGTAGGTAATTAAATAATTTATCTCGCAACCAAGAACAGTTTTAAATGAATGTCTGGCTCTTACAAAGGGCTGAGTCTCGCTGGTCTCAATCGCCGTAAAAGGTCATCCATGTGGACGAGTTATGTTACCTGGGATCATGGATACGGAAGTCATGTGAGGACCTTCGAATACGTAAGGGAAAAGCATGGGCAGCCTTGAATAGGCTTTCCAGGATTTGGAAGTCACAGAGAATTCATCGGAAACTTGAGGTCCGATTATTTAGTTCAAGTACTCCTCTACGGGAGTCCATGCAGGGCTCTAACTGCTGAGGACACCAAATCTCTGGATGGGGGTTGGACTTTCGAAGCAATAAAGCAATACATCCCTTTCCAGGGGAAAATCAACGTAAATAACAGTTGATTACTCTAAAAAATAAAACTGTAACACAGTTCTATTCACTTTCGTTAATTGTTTTAGTTGTAATAACGTGCCACTGTAACCTGCTCCTTTAATATTGAGACGATATAATAATTAGCTAAAGATTGGATTTGCGTTTCCCACCGTTTCGCGACAACAAATATATTATTAATTGATTGATATGTACCGAAAATGATATATTTAAATCTACAATAAGTCTATGAAATTAGGAAGGACACAGACCGTACTCTCAGTTCTACTATCCACAGGTGGCCCAACAAAATAGCACTAACTGAATTTATTATTGGTGTTCTACAATGGTTATTGGTGAGACGGCCAAGTACTGTAGTGTTGAGCACAGTGGCAGCACATGTTGGTTTTGACAGATAGGAGGCAATGAGGTGGTAAATTGCGGACATACAAGGTCTCAGATAGTATTTCCAGGTCTATCTTTTACCTGAGCCGCTACCTGAATGGAAAGAACGTCAGACTTCCAACCCGGAGGTCACCAGTTCGACCCCACCTTGACGTCATTGCCGATTTTGCAAAGCTGTGCCCAACAAAAGTTATAACTGAATTTAGGTAGAATGGAGTGCAAAGTTTAGTCTGACTACGTGTGGTTAGTAAGAACTAAGTACACGACCTATGTTTGCAAGTTTACAACCTGTTACCAGATGCCGGAACAATTTAATAATTATATCAACATCTGTCCTTTGGGATATCAGATAATTCGCACCCCAAAGGGTGATATCTCAACTCAGATAGCTGCAACAAGGTGCGGTTTGGTGTTAATTAACATTCCTAACTGCTAAGGAATTGTTACTCTGCCATGAAACTGTGTAGGATATATAAGAAAGATGTGACGAATGCGTCGATATTCTGTAGCAACACAATACGAAAGTTGCGACTTCAAATTAAAATCTATTTCTTCCAATTGGAGAGTGAAGCATTATTAAATAGGCCTATCTGTATATATAACCTCAATTGGTTTGAACCAGTTTTTAGTTTTTATTACCTAAGTATAATTTAAGCAAAGATGAACTTTTATTAGTGCGCCGGCCGATTTGTACTCGTTATTTTAAACTTGTAAAGATAATTTCCTATGTTCCTATGTTCACTGATACATTATCTTATATAACATATACATATATATATATACGTGCATATATACGTATATACATGTCTTTCTAGATTACAACATATAATTGCATTTCTTTTAATTGTTATTGTAGATTCTTGTTGCCAAAAATTTTACTGTAATTTTCGTTTGGTACAGCTTAGTAATTTTGGCAATGACATCCAGGTGGGACCGAACTGGTGACCTCCATGTTGGAAGTATTACGCTCTTACCATTCAGCCAACGGCACAGGTAAAAGGTAGATCTGGAAATACTACCTGGCATCTTGTAAATCCACAATGTACGTCCTCATAGCCTCACATCTGTCATTACCATCATCTGCAGCCACTACTGTGATGAACCCTACTGTACTTGGACGCCTTTAACCACTCGCTAAAATGAAAGGGTAGTGTATATTATCCATTAACCACCATCACGTCCACTCTAATGAATAATACACACTATCTACAAATTTCGACAGGGCAATTACACCCATAGAGAAATGCGACCGGCACTAAGAGAGGGATAAAACTGCACCTCTGCGGAGCCAGATTACAGCATTCCCACGTCACACTGAAAACAAGCTTTGAAATAAGTGCTGGACTGCTTCGGAGACGGAAATATCATTGCGCAGGGTCTGAAGAAGCGCGATTTCCCGAAGGATGGCGATTGAGTCCCCCAGAGGCTCCATCACAAGGGGCTGAACCCCACACCTGAGTTGCGGCACTCCTCCAAGGCGTGCCCAGGTGTGGTGGTCGCTATGGAGCAGGAGCTGGGTGACATTAGTCGATGGACTAAAGCTTCTGTACACAAATCTCTGGGAAAACTCGCACCAATAATTACCTTTGACTAGACAATCTATACTGGTATTAAAATAAGTCCATTACAATGTCTATTGAGTAGGCGGGAGGCACCATGGGTATGATAAAATTTGGTACCAAACATAATATTTAATATTATTAAAAATTAATTTAAATACTACTACTACTACTAGGTCGAGCGAACTCGGACAGTGGAAATGAGATCCTTCCAGGCTTCCCGATTCTACTACTACTACTAGGTCGAGCGAACTCGGACAGTGGAAATTAGATCCTTCCAGGCTTCCCGACTCTACTACTACTACTAGGTCGAGCGAACTCGGACAGTGGAAATGAGATCCTTCCAGGCTTCCCGATTCTCCATAGTTGTCGAATTTCGATTCTCCAAGTACAGAATCCCTTTCAAGTTGATCTATATGTTATGGCCGGTCGTTTACGACTACGCTTTCCATGAGTTGGTTGCCAGAAAAGTAGATCTGGTATGACCTCGCCTTTACTTCGCCAGCAGTGCCCACTGAATTTTAATCTGCGTTCACGGAGGGTGGTTGATACAGGTGGTATTGTACCATAAAGCTCGGCGTTTGTCATGTGTTGTCTCCAGCTGATGTTTAGGGCTGCCCTTAGTAGTCTTGTGTAGCAATCATCAATTCGTTGTTCAAGTGATTTAGTCAGTGTCCAGGTCTCACCCCCGTATAAAAATACACTTTCCCCTGTGGCTCGAAAGAACTTAGTCTTCAGGTGTCTGGAGAGATCTGATTTCCAGATGGTATCCATTTTTGATAGAGCTACCCAAGCCTTTGCTTTCCTAACTTCTATGTCCTTTTTGCTACTCTCTATCCATGATCCAAGGTACTGGAAGTCGACGACCTTCCTTAGTTGATTACCAGTGTCTGCACCAGTGTCTGCACCACTGTCTGCACCAGTGTCTGCACCAGGTGTCTGCACCAGTGTCTGCACCAGTGTCATCACCAGTGTCTGCACCAGTGTCTGCACCACTGTCTGCACCAGGTGTTTGCACCAGTGTTTGCACCAGTGTCTGCACCAGCGTCATCATCAGTGTCCGCACCAGTGTCTGCACCACTGTCTGCACCAGTGTCTGCACCAGTGTCTGCGCCAGTGTCTGCACCACAGTCTGCACCAGGTGTCTGTACCAGGTGTCTGCACCAGGTGTCTGCACCAGTGTTTGCACCAGTGTTTGCACCAGTGTCTGCACCAGTGTCTGCACCAGTGTCTGCACCACCGACTGCACCAGGTGTTGACATTAGTGTCTGCACCAATGTCTGCACCAGGTGTCTGCACCACTGTCTGCACCAGTGTCTGCTCCAGTGTCTGCACCAATGTCTGCATCAGTATCTGCACCAGTGTCGGCACGAGTGTCTGTACCACTGTCTGCCCCAAGTGTCTACACCAATGTCTGCACCAGTGTCTGCACCAATGTCTGCACCTGTGTCCGCACCAGTGTCGGCACCAGTGTCTTCACCACTGTCTGGACCACTGTCTGCACCAGGTGTCTGCACCACTGTCTGCACCACTGTCTGCACCAGGTGTCTGCACCACTGTCTGGACCAGGTGTCTGCACCACTGTCTGCACCAGGTGTCTGCACCACTGTCTGGACCAGGTGTCTGCACCACTGTCTGGACCAGGTGTCAGCACCACTGTCTGGACCAGGTGTCTGCACCACTGTCTGGACCAGGTGTCAGTACCACTGTCTGCACCAGGTGTCTGCACCAGGTGTCTGCACCAGTGTCTGCACCAGGTGTCTGCACCACTGTCTGGACCAGGTGTCTGCACCACTGCCTGGACCAGGTGTCTGCACCACTGTCTGCACCAGGTGTCTGCACCACTGTCTGCACCAGGTGTCTGCACCAGTGTCTGCACCACTGTCTGGACCAGGTGTCTGCACCACTGTCTGCACCAGGTGTCTGCACCACTGTCCGGATCCGGAAGTCAGGTGAGGACCTTCGAATACGTAAGGGCAAGGCATGGGCAGCCTTGAATAGGCTTTCCAGGATTTGGAAGTCACCAAGAATTAATCGGAAACTTAAGGTCCGATTATTTAGAGCAGCAGTAGTTCCAGTACTCCTCTATGGGAGTCCACGCTGGGCTCTAACTGCTGAGGACACCAAATCTCTGGATGGCACATTCACAAGAATGCTACGTCGGGTTCATTGTGTCAAGTACAATGCACACATCTCCAACCAGACACTATATAACATTGGAGGTGTCTCATTGGTTCCCCCAAGCTTGACACTAGAACAAAATCGCCTCCGCTTTGCAGGACATTGCTTTCGCCGTGAGGACCAACCAGTGCATAATCTTGTACTTTGGCAGCCTCATGGAGTGAATAAGCATGATGGACAGCCAATGACTTTCTTTGAGACGCATCTTAAAGGACACTGGCCTTGAAGATGCGGATGATATAGCAAATGCCATGGGTGATAGTGAGTTGTGGCGGCGCAATTTTGTCGACAAGCCGGCACAGCATTCTTAAAAATGCAGCTGCAATGCAGCATGCCGATACTAGTAGTAGTAGTAGTCTGCACCAGTGTCTGCACCAGTGTCTGCACCAGGTGTCTGCACCACTGTCTGGACCAGGTGTCTGCACCACAGTCGGGACCAGGTGTCTGCACCAGTGTCTGCACCAGGTGTCTGCACCACTGTCTGCACCAGTATCTGCACCAGTGTCTGCACCACTGTCTGCACCAGGTGTCTGCACCAGTGTCTGCACCACTGTCTGGACCAGGTGTCTGCACCACTGTCTGCACCAGGTGTCTGCACCACGGTCTGGACCAGGTGTCTGCACCACTGTCTGCACCAGGTGTCTGCACCACTGTCTGGACCAGGTGTCTGTACCAGTGTCTGCACCAGTGTCTGCTTAACGTTTACACCCCCTTTTTATATCGAATACCAATACTTTCTTATGTGCCAATAAAACTGTTTAAGTACATTAAGTTTAGTTTAACAGTATTAACAGTTTAATAATATCACAGAATTATAAGAAGCTGTTGTGGGGAGATTAAGATGATGAAAGAGGCTATTATTTTTGCTATGCTTCTGTCGGCGGCCATTGCATGGACTGTCCTCCCGGGGGTAAGCCATTAATTAATTACTATTATTTACATCATTTAGTGTGAAAATTAACACTTTACAGCATTATGACCCTGATTTTGTTTATAGGCCCAGAGAGAGAAGTGAGGGATGAGGATTAAACACTTGGACTCCGATAAGAAGGGCCAATCAGACACTTGGACACCGATAAGAAGGGCCAATCAGACACTTGGACACCGATAAGAAGGGCCAATCAGAAACTTGGACACCGATAAGAAGGCCGATCAGACACTTGGTCTCCAATAAGAAGGGCCAATCACACACTTGAACACTGATAAGAAGGGCCAATCAGACACTTGGACACTGATAAGAAGGGCCTATCAGACACTTGGACTCGGACTCCGATAAGAAAGGCCAATCAGACACTTGGACTTGGACTCTGATAAGAAAGGCCAATCAGACACTTGGACACTGATAAGAAGGGCCAATCAGACACTTGGACACTGATAAGAAAGGCCAATCAGACACTTGGACACTGATAAGAAGGGCCAATCAGACACTTGGACACTGATAAGAAGGGCCAATCAGACACTTGGACTTGGACTCTGATAAGAAAGGCCAATCAGACACTTGGACACTGATAAGAAGGGCCAATCAGACACTTGGACACTGATAAGAAAGGCCAATCAGACACTTGGACACTGATAAGAAGGGCCAATCAGACACTTGGACACTGATAAGAAGGGCCAATCAGACACTTGGACACTGATAAGGGCCAATCAGACACTTGGACTCGGACTCCGATAAGAAAGGCCAATGAGACACTTGGACTTGGACTCTGATAAGAAAGGCCAATCAGACACTTGGACACTGATAAGAAGGGCCAATCAGACACTTGGACACTGATACGAAAGGCCAATCAGACACTTGGACACTGATAAGAAGGGCCAATCAGACACTTGGACACTGATAAGAAGGGCCAATCAGACACTTGGACACTGATAAGGGCAAATCAGACACTTGGACACTGATAAGAAGGGCCAATCAGACACTTGGACACTGATAAGGGCCAATCAGACACTTGGACTCGGACTCCGATAAGAAAGGCCAATCAGATACTTGGACTTGAACTCTGATAAGAAAGACCAATCAGACACTTGGACACTGATAAGAAGGGCCAATCAGACACTTGGGCTCGGACTCCGATAAGAAAGGCCAATCAGACACTTGGACTTGGACTCCGATAAGAAGAGCCAATCATACAGTTGGACATGGATAAGAAGGGCCAATCAGACACTTGGACACCGATAAGAAGGGCCAATCAGACACTTGGACTCTGACTCTGATAAGAAGGGGCAATCAGACACTTGGACTCAGACTCCGATAAGAAAGGCCAATCAGACATTTGGACTTGGACTCTAATAAGAAAGGCCAATCAGACACTTGGACTCCGATAAGAAGGGCCAATCAAACACTTGGACTCCAAAAAGAAGGGCCAATCAGACACTTGGACTCCGATAAGAAGGGCCAATCAGACACTTGGACTCCGATAAGAAGGGCCAATCAGACACTTGGACTCTGATAAGAAGGGTCAATCAGACACTTGGACTCCGATAAGAAGGGCCAATCAGACACTTGGACTCCAAAAAGAAGGGCCAATCAGAAACTTGGACTCCGATAAGAAGGGCCAATCAGACACTTGGACTCCGATAAAAAGTGCCAATCAGACAATTGGGCACCGATAATAAGGGCCAATCAGACACTTGGACTCCAATAAGAAGGGCCAATCAGACAATTGGACTCCGATAAGGAGGGCCAATCAGACACTTGGGACACCGATAAGAAGGGCCAATCAGACACTTGGACTCGGACTCCAATTAGAAGGGCCAATCAGACACTTGGGCACCGATAAGAAGGGCCAATTAGACACTTGGACTCTGATAAGAAGGGCCAATCAGACACTTGGACTCCGACAAGAAGGGCCAATGAGACACTTGGACTCTGATAAGAAAAGGCCAATCAGACACTTGGATACCAATAAGAAGGGCCAATCAGACACTTGGACACCGATAAAAAGGGCCAATCAGACACTAGGACTCCTATAAGGGCCAATCAAACACTTGGACTCCGATAAGAAGGGCCAATCACAAACTTGGACACCAATAAGAAGCACCAATCAGACACTAGGACACCATTAAGAATGGCCAATCAGACACATGGACTCTGATAAGAAGGGCCAATCAGACACTTAGACCCCAATAAGAAGGGACAATCACACACTTGGACTCTGACTCTGATAAGAAGGGGCAATCAGACACTTGGACTCAGACTCCGATAACAAGGCCAATCAGACACTTGGACTTGGACTCTAATAAGAAAGGCCAATCAGACACTTGGACTCCGATCCAATCAAACACTTGGACTCTGATAAGAAGGGCCAATCAGACATTTGGACTCTGATAAGAAGGGCCAATCAGACACTTGGACTCCGATAAGAAGGGCCAATCAAACACTTGGACTCTGATAAGAAGGGCCAATCAGACATTTGGACTCTGATAAGAAGGGCCAATCAGACACTTGGACTCCGATAAGAAGGGCCAATCAGACACTTGTACTCTGATAAGAAGGGCCAATCAGACACTTGGACTCTGATAAGAAGGGCCAATCAGACACTTGGACACCAATAAGAAGGGCCAATCAGAAACTTGGACTCCGATAAGAAGGGCCAATCAGACACTTGGACTCCGATAAAAAGGGCCAATCAGACAATTGGACACCAATAAGAAGGGCCAATCAGACTCTTGGACTCCAATAAGAAGGTCCAATCAGACAATTGGACTCTGATAAGGAGGGCCAATCAGACATTTGGGACACCGATAAGAAGGGCCAATCAGACACTTGGACTCGGACTCCAATTAGAAGGGCCCATCAGACACTTGGACTCCGATAAGAAGGGCCAATCAGACACTTGGACTCTGATAAGAAGAGCCAATCAGACACTTCAGACACTTCACTTCAGATGCTTTGATTGCTAATTAGACATTTAAAACCTGTCCAGGCTTCATTAAAAACAAACATTCGTAGTGTGTGGCAAACGTGATGAAGGAAGCCTCATTAGAATATAGGTACTGCTGTTTTAACCATTGTGTAACCATGTATGCCATAAGTCTGAAATATATTTTGCGTTGGGAGAGTGTGACTCAGCAGTTCTAGGGCGTCACAATTATATATATTATTACAATTATCACTATTGAACAGGGTCACAGTGGACGTGGGTTTAACTTATTATAATAATTATTATGTAGGATGATGATCTTTGGTCACCACCACAACGTCGTCATGCTGACCGTTCTGTAACCAAAAGGGGTAAGTTACTAATTTATATTTGATAATTATCCTAGAATCTAAGGCGGGATATATCAGTTGGTTGAGCGCCAGGCCTGCAATCTATTGGTTGTAGGTTCGACCACCGCCAAGGTCCGCCCTTTCAACCCTCTGGTGTCGATAAAATGCGGACCAGTTGGAATTACTGGGTGTAAAACTTTGGATAGGAGTAGCACCCACCTCTACCCTCGGAAAGCGGGTATCGAAAGAGGAGCCTTCGGGATGCATCCAGCCACGGCCGACTGTTTGATTGCTTGCAAGAGGCTCATGTTGTTGTCATAGTAAATCAATCTATCTATCAAGTTAGACTAGGCAAGTACCTGAAACCGAAAGTCGCCAATATATGATAGAAAACGGACCACTAAGTCCACAATTTCGGTTGAAAATATTGATATGCTAAAAAAAGCATCATTATAATTTATTTATTATTGTCAATTAAACAGAAGCTGATAGACTGATAACAGAAGAGAGAGCTGACAACGATAATGACTTACGCTTCATAAACAGATAAAACTCTGCTGACACCCAAGGTGTTGTCCAATCTAATGAATACATCAAACTATCTATTAAACTATAACTGTTGAGCTTTGGTGGTGGTAGTGGTGGTGGTGGTTGATTATTATAATAAAACAATAGAGAAACACAATGTGGGATTATTACCAAGGATGTACCAAGGATGAGTAGTGATAACAGACCCATGGGGGCCGGCCTGGAAAGCTGACCCCGAGAAGAGAATTCCACCCCACATCCAATATTAGATTGGATTCCAGCGGAATTGAAGCGCACTTAAGGTTGATGCTATCTTCTCACTGGGAAGATAGCATGGGGGGGGGGGGTGTAAGCGGATTCAATTCCGTGCATTACCCACCTAAAATGGGATTAGTGGCATTTTACCAATTATAGTTGGCGAGGTGACATTAGCAATAATAATGTCACCTCACAACCAACTAAGGCGATACACGCTGCAAGCCACAGGGAGAGTTGAGAGGTCAAACCACCTCAGAGGGACAAACAAGCTAGTAAGGCTAGCACGAAGGGACAGTGGCAACAGGGAGTGGCGAGGTGACAATTAATCAGGTTAAGCCAATGGTGGGTGGGAAAGCACATTGGGAGTGATTAGAGCGCATCTATTGGATACTCAGGCCACTCAGTAGTGTAGAGGTAATTTAATATGTGTCAATGATAATATAACCGTTGTGGTTATTGATTACTGGTTCAGTTGGTTCCTATGCAGTTGTGAGACCGGAACAGTTTTAACCGTCGTCACAACCTTACTATTATATTCAGACTGTGCTATTATTGATTACTGTGTTTATAAACGCTGATAGTAAAACTCAGTTATTTGAATGGCCTTCGGCCTAGTATATACTTATATCCAGACAACAGCTTCAGCAGCCTACAGACGCGGCGACGCATACAAAACAGACACCGGTCGGGATTTATACTGCCAACTCAAAGATCCCGTCCCGATTGCCATCAATTTTTAGCGTGGGGAGGGGCTACCCCCCCCCCCCTCCCCACCCCCCAAGGGTTGTAGGATTTATTAGATAAACGATTCGAGTTTAGAAGGGGAGGCGAATGCTGTAATATTGGAGGCGCTTTACTTAAAACAATCTCAAAATTCACAAAGGCAACATAGTTTTTTTAGTGAAACCGAATATTCAAAAAATCCTAAGTAAAACCAAAATATAACACAATGCTTACAATGTTTACCGGAGACATTCAAATCCGTGGATTGAATTATTGTTGACATTCAGGTGGGATCGAACTGGTGACCTGAATGATGGAAGTCGGTCAGCTTTACTAACAACCAATAATCAATAGGAAACAGAGTCAGAACTCCCCAACCAAGAGGTCACCAGTTCGATCCCACCTGGAAGTCGGTCAGCTTTGCTGCGCCCAACGAAAACCACTGGTTAATGAAAACCACTTATCCACCCAAAATACTAATAACAAACATAAATATTGTTGCTATACCTCAGCTTATCATTGAGTCGACGTGGTGTATGACAGACTGGGTGCGAACAAAGGTCGCATAATAGAATAACAAATAATAATTTACGGAGCAAGTGGAAACATTCACACGATATTTAAATAAAGACATCGACAGTAATGTTTCATTCAGTTACTTGCACCTGTACTTGTACACTACATACTACAACCAGTTCACTACATACTACAACCTGTACACTACAAACTACAACCTGTACACTACATACTACAACCTGTACACTACATACTACAACCTGTAGACTACATACTACAACCTGTACACTACATACTACAACCAGTTCACTACTTACTACAACCAGTACACTACATACTACAACCTGTACACTACATACTACAACCAGTTCACTACTTACTACAACCAGTACACTACATACTACAACCTGTACACTACATACTACAACCTGTACACTACATACTACAACCAGTACACTACATACTACAACCTGTACACTACAAACTACAACCTGTACACTACATACTACAACCAGTACACTACATACTACAACCTGTACACTACATACTACAACCTGTACACTACTTACGACAACCTGTACACTACTTACTACAACCAGTACACTACATACTACAACCTGTACACTACTTACTACAACCAGTACACTACATACTACAACCAGTTCACTACTTACTACAACCAGTACACTACATACTACAACCTGTACACTACATACTACAACCAGTACACTACATACTACAACCTGTACACTACATACTACAACCTGTACACTACTTACTACAACCTGTACACTACTTACTACAACCAGTACACTACATACTACAACCTGTACACTACTTACTACAACCAGTACACTACATACTACAACCAGTTCACTACTTACTACAACCAGTACACTACATACTACAACCTGTACACTACATACTACAACCAGTTCACTACATACTACAACCTGTACACTACAAACTACAACCTGTACACTACATACTACAACCAGTACACTACATACTACAACCTGTACACTACTTACTACAACCAGTACACTACATACTACAACCAGTTCACTACTTACTACAACCAGTACACTACATACTACAACCTGTACACTACATACTACAACCAGTACACTACAAACTACAACCTGTACACTACATACTACAACCAGTACACTACATACTACAACCTGTACACTACATACTACAACCTGTACACTACTTACTACAACCTGTACACTACTTACTACAACCAGTACACTACATACTACAACCTGTACACTACTTACTACAACCAGTACACTACATACTACAACCTGTACACTACATACTACAACCAGTACACTACTTACTACAACCCGTACACTACATACTATAACCTGTACACTACATACTACAACCAGTTCACTACTTACTACAACCAGTACACTACATACTACAACCTGTACACTACTTACTACAACCTGTACACTACATACTACAACATGTACACTACATACTACAACCAGTACACTACATACTACAACCTGTACACTACAAACTACAACCTGTACACTACTTACTACAACCTGTACACTACTTACTACAACCAGTTCACTACTTACTACAACTTGTACACTACTTACTACAACTTGTTCACTACTTACTACAACCAGTTCACTACTTACTACAACTTGTAATTTATTCCGAATAATTCGGTATAAATCGGTGTAATATGTTTTCCGGCACCATGTCGGATCTGATTGTTAATAAATTATTTCTACTTTTCTTTATAATTATTTCTACTTTTCTTTATACTTATTTCTACTTTTCTTTATAATTATTTCTACTTTTCTTTATAATTATTTCTACTTTTCTTTATACTTATTTCTACTTTTCTTTATACTTATTTCTACTTTTCTTTATAATTATTTCTAATTTTCTTTATAATTATTTCTACTTTTCTTTATAATTATTTCTAATTTTCTTTATAATTATTTCTACTTTTCTTTATAATTATTTCTACTTTTCTTTATAATTATTTCTACTTTTCTTTATAATTATTTCTACTTTTCTTTATACTTATTTCTACTTTTCTTTATAATTATTTCTACTTTTCTTTATACTTATTTCTACTTTTCTTTATAATTATTTCTACTTTTATTTATACTTATTTCTACTTTTCTTTATAATTATTTCTACTTTTATTTCTACTTATTTCTACTTTTCTTTATAATTATTTATACTTTTCTTAATACTTATTTCTACTTTTCTTTATAATTATTTCTACTTTTCTAAATAATTATTTCTACTTTTCTTTAAAATTATATCTCTATTAATTTGTATGCGACTATGATTTGTTCCGGTATTATTATTGTGCTGCTTGTTAGTACCACTATGGCATGGAGTCCATACGACCCGGTGAGTCGACCCATGGAACTGATATACCGGTATTCACTTTATCTATATGTTACACTCCCGACCAACCCAATTATAAAGGTAGGGTAATAGACTAAAGGGTCGTTTGCACAAAAAGTGGCCAGATTCAAGGTTAAAATTTTTTTTCCTCAACCCTATCAAATAGTACATATTTAGAAACCCATTAGCGTGCTGATTTCAAATTTCATAGTGGTTAATTTTTTCTACCAATAGTAAAAAAGTTATGGACGAAAAACGTATGTCTCGTCGGTAACGCTTTGTTAAACATGCGTTTCGCTTTGGACATGTCTCATCATTAACGACAGTTTATTTGCGTTACATATTTATGTGCATGCTTTACAAGTGAGTCAGCGTTACAATGCGTTACATACCGTTACGTGCAGGACAATTGGGGACATGCTTAGCAAACTCGTTAGGTTAACGTGAAATCTTGACCTTGTGTTAAACAAACTACCCCGGCCTAACCAATAAAGACACAAAACTGCAAACTGCTCTATTTATTAGACAGGGCAATCAGGAGCGTATTATTGCTAATGTGAGGGGCTGCTAAATACAAAACCGCTACTTACCGTTAGATGGCGCTAACCTGCCGTCCGCTAATATGTTTAACTAATTTTCTACGGCTCCTGCTAATTTCTTGTTCCTTTCTCTACCAATTACTCGATAGAGAGCTAACTGTTCGAATATATGAGCCACGCGGGAATAACCAAAACAACAAACCCGAATCGGCTCCCTAAGCTGACTTAAAACGAGTGTGAGAGGTTTTACACTCAGAGTATATTCTTACGCCTAATCTTACTGTTAAAGTACGCCAATGCCTACGTCTTTTCTAATCGCGAATACTGGGGGTTCCCTAACGGAATGTGTGAATGCGAGAATATTTAAAATAATCAAAGTGGTACAGTGTTTATTAGGGCTAATACCTATAGTGGGACTAAACTTGTCTGCGGCTGGCTTTAGGCCAGCAAATTACTAATGCGTTTTGCGTACTGAATACTGCTATCTAGCTTATTGCCCGCTAATTCAAATAACCGCTCAGCGTGAATAGTTTACGGTACTCTAATTATTACCTTAGCTACTCTCCGCTATGCTGCGTACTAATTCTTAATTTTACTAATTAATTACAGTCACAAATATGTAACAGCCTAAAATACTGTATTACTTTGACCTAATCAGTAATTATTTACAGTAAACTAAGAGATAGAAATCAATCAAAGGGAAAAGAGCGCCTATCTAAGCATTCGTAATCTTAGGCACACTTTAGTAACACACCAATCAGCGTCAGCAATCACAGCTCGCAATGCGCGATTCACAATTGTACAATCCGCAATGCACGCAATTAGCAATTACACAGCACAATATAATAATTCGCAATACTGCAATACATGCAATTCGCAATTGTAAAGCACGCAGACCTCTCCCGGGTACATCTAGGCTTCCTAACTAACCCAATTCCTGCCCCCCTAATACTAAATAGAGACAAAACCTGGATCATCAGCCCCCTAATTACTGTACCAGCGAGCTGCCCCCACGCTACAATGCAAATTGCCCGACCGCAACGGTGACCCCCCGCCAGCGTTGCTCGCCTTTGAATCCTCCGCTCCCTTCGTCGCTAACCCCCCGATGTGCCCACCGCCCACTGGCACCTTAGCTCTCCATTATGCTAATAGCTACCGTAGCGGCGCATGCAAATCATAAAGTCTGACAGTCTCAGGAATCCCTTAGGATTATTGCGCAGAAAAGAATCACATAGAACCATTAATCAAAAGGTAGAAATCATAGTTCAGTTGTAATTAGCAGTAATCGACAGGAATTAATTGAGAAACACAAGCAAGTAATCGCACTAGCAAATCATTCACGAAATTAATCAAATTAGCAAATTGCAGAAAAAATAAGTATCAAGAAAAACAGCAAGACAGGTGCTAGGGCTGGGTGTCATGTGATGAGTTGTGAGGCTCTACCGGCACACCGCCAATTTATAGGTGATCCGGATGGGGTGATGCAATAGGGTGACTCAATCGCTTTCTTATTGGCTCTCCAGTCCGTGCTAGCACTAGACCAACCTGGAAGCAGCTAGTCCAATAAGGAGGCCGGATTGTAGCCCTATTTGCTCCCCTTCCTCGAATTATTACCATATATGGTAATGGTTCACGTCTCTGGCTGCTGAATGGCCAGGACAGCGTCCCTATATGCTAGCCCTACTAAAGCTAATATCAGCAAGCACGGAATCCAGGGTCCGAATAAACTTACCCTGGAACTATCTACATATTACCTAATACAAAATTACGTAGGTAGGGCTACATACTATACAAAATGGATGGATTCAAATATATGGGTGTTTCGATTTCCCTATCTAAATACCACTGCGTTATTATGCCTTATCTAAAATATCATGCTGCACAACGGACTAATATTACATACAGTATAACGGACTAATATTGCATACTGCATAACGGACTAATATTGCATACTGCATGATGACTAATATTATGGATACAGCGCCATATACCGTAACACCGCTCCAAGGGAAATCATACAATGTTTCCCTCCAATTGTAGAAGAGTATAAGGTGATGTATACAAAACAAATAAATTTCTTCCAACCAATCTAAATAACATAATAATTCTACTATTTACAAATATTGCCATAGATATTGCATAATGAATTTACATACAAATTAAAATTACAAAATACTGTTTCTCGTTCGTTCTACATAATGATTACTACATACAAAATTAAATTACAAAATATTACTTCCTTTATTTACTTACAAATTGACGATCTACATATTGAAATGAAACATGGCTAGGACAATGTCCCCCATTTCCCATCTCAAATTAACAAGCAATATTAACAAGATAAACTAAATATAAACGTATTTGAGGCTAAATTTTTAACTAAATTGCATTAAAGGCCGATAATCAAATTAAATATAAAATACGTAATAATTTCTTTCATTTTCGGACTTTACTTAATTTCTTATAAAAAACGCAAATCACCTTGGTTTGATGATTGCTCAGGTAAGTGATAGGAGTAAGCCAAACCCGCGGGTTTGTCTCCCCAATCACTTCCTTTGCCTCTTTCAATAAACTTTAGAGCAATAAAGTCATATACACAAAATCAAATATAGTTAAAGTATTTACTATTTCCAATCGGACTACAAAATAAAAGTATTTCCTTTCAATATTTTTCGGCCTTCGAAAATAAATTTCTAAAATATGGATACGACTAGTGTATATGAGTCCAGTCGAATGATTGATCAAAACCTACGATATACATCAGAGCGACGATGATGTATATATCTAGAGTCTGTCGCTCCGTGATAATATAGTCTCATCGGCTAGCTCCTGGGTCTCTCGGGCTCGCTCCCCTCCCCAGATACACCAGTCTACCCCCTGTAGACTCTGTTGACGGCGTTCTTGAGGCGTCACTTCCCGGAACCGGCGACGACGTTCCCTGGGCACCGACGATCTCCCGACTGGTGCTCCTCCCTCGGCCTCGTCCCATTTGCCGCGTCCCTGTGGGCGCCTCCGCCAACTCCTCCTTCAACTTTATAGAGTGGAACTGCTCGTCCTTGGCTTGACGCTTGCCAAGGACTCCTCCTTCTGGTACATGCCGCGAGCTGTGAGCTCCGGCTGTTGTCGCTGTGGGCGCGGCGGTCCTGATCCTCCACTCGTTCAGAGGTCAATGACCCCAAACGAGTCTCCTTAGGCCGCCAATTGTGCGCTGGGTAATAATTCTAGACGTATATATCAGAGCGACGATGATATATAAAGGATTGGACATATTCGGGCTTAATAATGCGTTCGTCGAAACTTCCCGAAATAATTTGGAGTAAATATCGTATAAACCGCGGATCATGGATATAGTTAGTAGACGGATGGACGGCGCGAATCTCGTCTGGATACTCAGGCGTGAGCTTCCTCTCCTGGTGAAGCGAAGTGAACGTGGTCCAGGAACTCGAGTCCCGTACCGCTTCGCGCCGCGCCTCTAGATCCTTATAGGCTCGGTACAGCGAAATGGCCGCTGCCGTCTCTATCAAACTGGGTGTCGAACAGGGTTTAATCTCCGTATACGGATCTAATGTCGTAACGGTCGGCGTAATGGGTCTCGGAGGTCGCCTTCCGCTGAAGTCGATACTGATCATCGGGTCGCTCATCGGGTAACCTCCCTCGTTATATCTAAGGAATTGGTGAGCTGGACATCGCGTTAATATCGGTTCTGGATGTTGCTCGTCTAGTCGGTCGGGAATCGTGGGTTTGTATTTCCCATTTAGCTCCATCACCGACCGCCCATGGTAGTAAACGTTCGAGTCTTTACATCCCGGTCGCGCGAATGGTAACTCCGCCTCCTCTCTGGCAGTAAATCCTCTGCGCGGTTGCGCTCTAATATCCTTCTCCATTATGCCCGCGTATACACATATATATCCCAATAAGTGTTCCGTTACGCAAACCAATTACACTGTGGGTAATCAGTTAGATGTCGCCGAAGGACAGACTTCCCGAACCCCCCTTCCAGCTGCCTTCCAGCAGTTCAGGTTCGACTCTCTAGATCCCGTCTCTTCCTAACTATCCTCTAACCTATTCCCATGCATAGCGCAAAAACTTTGGAGATAAACTGGCCGTGACCAACTCACTTTTTGATGCCCAAACTACTCCCATTACTCGTACTAAACTACAGTAGTTAGAAAGGACTATAGCCACAATACTCGACTATACCAAACCCACAGGTTTGATAATCGAACATCACACATCCTGCAAACTACTGAGTGGGGTCCATGTACAGACGCCTCTGGTGCTACTAACCTTTAGCACCTTAGTTGCACTGTTGGCACCAATCTGTGGAAGTTGCTAAACTCAATTTACACTCCTACGTAATATAGCCGTCACCATGGTTTCTAAATGCTATTTTCCAGGCTTCACGACTTTTCAAATTACTGTTTATCTATAGACGAATTCTAAAACGCGTCTATACACAGCGTCTGGAATTGTCTTGGGTTCACTTTTCTAATTTTAAAATTTTAATTTTTCCAAAAAATTTTGAAAATAAAATTTTGTTTTGATACCCACCAGACAAAACTCAACGCAAATCACCACAACCCCGCTCCTATGCATTTCCTTGTATTTGCATACGAGGAATGCATACGAAGTGAGTTGCGTCCAACACTAATTCTGTTTTGAGGCAGGAGACAAATTATAATCTCCCGTCTCGATACGTGTCTCCTCTAATAACACAATATCTTGGACCGGTCGGTCCAAGGTGTGTAAACCATTAGTTTTACACTTTTTTGGGTGCGGACACTTGCACCTAATTTTCACAGTGACTGTGCGCACTATGTTTTGCACGTCTGGGTGTGTGTGCAAGATCACTCCCGTCTCCCAATACTTTCTCTTGATAATCGGCTCGGTTATCAACACGTAATCTCCCCTTTGGAGACTCCGAACCGTCTTGTACCACTTTGTTCTGGTAGATATGGTGGGAAGATAGTATTCCCGCCAATATTCCCAGAATGTGTACGCCACTAACTGTGTTACTTTCCAGCTCTTACGACTATATAGGTCGGCACTAATGGGTTCTGATGCCGGCACAAGAAATGCTGGACTCTGCATTAGCAAATGATTCGGCGTTAATGCAACACCGTCTGGCAACATAGCTATCGGCCTCGAGTTTAGTGTATGCTCGATTTCAATGAAAGCTGTGACCAGTTCGTCGTCGGTAAGTTGTTTGTTCACAGGCAATGTTTTGGCAATGGCCTGCTTCACAGAGCGAACCAAACGCTCCCAACTTCCTCCTCTCCAAGGACTCTCTGGAGTATTAAATCTCCATTCTACTCTTTGCGGCAAAAGTGCTGCAGAAATTTCCTTATTCTGTGCTGCTTTATGAGCCGCGTTCAACTCGCTATTCCCTCCGACAAAGTTTGTACCCTTGTCAGAGTAGAACGCCTTTACTAGTCCTCTCCTGGCCATAAATCTCTTCAAGGCCAGGAGCAGAGATTTGGTCGACATGTCTGCCACACGCTCGATATGTATGGCTCTACTAGCCATACATGTCAGTAGCAGACCCCATCGCTTGTGGGTCAGCCGTCCACTCTTTGCTTCAATCGGACCAAAACAGTCCACCCCTGTATTCGTAAAGGGTGGGTCATATGCCTGCACTCTCGCTTCCGGGAGTTCAGCCATCTCCTGTTCCAATACTCTGGCGTTCACCCTCTTGCAAACCAGACAGGCGTCGTACATAGTGCCAACTGCCCTGCTTGGCTGCAATAGAATGAATCGCTGTCTCGCTGCCGACAGACAGTGTAACCTTCCCGCGTGATGTAACCGCTTGTGTATATCCCATAGAATCGCTCTTTGCAATTCTATTGGGTGACTAGGGATTATCACTGGGAACCGAAACTGTGAGTTTATGTCGACAGTCTGGATTCTCGATCTATGACAAATTAAACCCTTATGGATTAATGGACTCCATTTTCTAAGGGGTTTATAGAGAACTGGTCGTTGAGCCGATAATAGATGGAATTCTTTAGGGAAGGCACACATT